>LPNX010057349.1:0-10473 GCA_001517045.1 Pseudotsuga menziesii | reverse complement strand
TTTAAATTTATAAATCTAATTATAATTAATACTTTATCTCATTAATAATAACAAAATTCATAACTTTAGGGTTTTTAATTTGTTATTTATAACAATAAATTTATAATTTCCAGGTTTTTAGGTTTAATATTAAAGCTTTTAAAAATGGTTTTATTGATAATAATTTTATTTTTTAGGGTTTTGAAAATTTTTGGGCATTGGGTGGGTTTTAAAAATCAATTCAATAACTTTAGGGTTTTAATAATTTAAAATCGGTTCTTTTCCCTTAAACATATATCTTTTCATTTGTCTTAATTCAGTTTTGTAAAAATTTAATAATAAAAATTTATAAATTTGAATAATATAAACTTTTTTCCCGAGATTTAGGGTTGGGTTAAAGGTTCCGCGCACTTTGAAACCAATCAAAATTAAAAATATTGGTCGACTTAGCAAACCCTACTCGTCGCAGCCGACCTACCGGTTCCAGTATTTAACTTGGGTCCTCACTCTCTCCACATTTGACTTGTCCTGATGATGGATCCTGATATGGATTCGAAACGTCGACTTGGTCATTTCGATACTGTGGTTTCTCCGAGTACATCAACAAAAACCTATCACCACAGAAATTTGGCAACAGAGAATATAGATGCTCTTTAACTTTCTCTTTAGGAGTTGGATTGTGAAACAAACTGCTTTCAAAACTGTCACCGGTGGAGTAATGTTGAGGAAATGAGTTTCCTCGGCCATCCATGCACTAGTGGCCCTCCTTCTAGCGCCAAAAACTGTTAAGGCCTGAAAAATCGCAGGTAACAACAGTTAGGGGTTCTCCCAAATAAACGTTCCCAACTAGCCCTCTATTGTTTGGTATGGGGAATCTGTCCGGTTTACGGTCCGACTACCGTAGGTCAAGTAACAAATTAAAGGTTTTACCGGTTATGGCCCAGTCCACTATGTATATTTTTAGTTTTTTGTGTTTAAGTTATGATGTGCAAGTGCCTATCTAAAATGCAGATTGATAGAGATAATGAGGAGTGTCACAACGTGATGTGCAAGTTCTTACCTCTCATCTTAACTCTCTCACATCTAAATCACAAACAAACAGAAAAATAACTACAACTAACTAACCTATCCCCAGGGAGAAAAATTAACAGTTGACAATGAGTGATGTATTTCTGCACATGTATTATGAACAATTACAGATAGCTGATACTTATTTCAAAACAAATGAACATTAATAAAAATATGAACAAAAAGATAGCTTATTGTTTATGGTAAGCTTCATTACTCACAATGGAAATTTCACAGAATAAACTATAAGACATTCATAACATAACAGTAATGCAATGAGTTAGAACGATCTCACAGATAATGGACATAAGCTGAAAACAAAATAGTTCACATTCAACTGATCCATAGCAAAGCATTTGAAACATTCCACCAAACTTTCTCCAGCGAGAACTTGTAATTCTTTATTGCAACAGGAAATAGTTCTTCTTACAATATACTCTCGAAAACTGCTTGGGAAAGAAGTCCTTTTCAATCTAAGCTCTCATTTATTTATCCAAAAAAGCAAAACCTTTGGGATGCCCCTTGATGAACTTTGGGCTACCCCAACCTTTCAGTTCTATTTTTTTTGTCTTTTAGTATGTGCCCATATTTTATACAACATGTTATATTTTAAATTACGATTTAAGAGCAATTTATGAAGAGGGACCAGCTTGGTCGCTGATGAGCTTTTTCCAAGCCTGGGCCTCTGCTGCTATCGATCTGCTCAATAATCTGTTGGTATTTTTTGAGATCCTATTAATCTCAGACTTTCACTTTCTTCTTTTCTTTTCTTTATCTTTGCTTCCGCATTTCTCTTTCTCTCCTCCTCTTCCTTCCTTGTTGCTTCCTCCGCAGCTCTCTTTCTTTCTTCTTCTTCATTCTTCAGCCAACTCTCTATGATAAACACAGCATGTTCTTAGACCATTAAGATTTTACCAAAATAACAAAACTGTATCAATCTATTTACCTCCTCCATATGCATTCTGTAAAATAAACTATACACAGTATTAATGCATGAAAAGAAAGAATGACAAGGCAAGAAATCCTACAAGTTTGTGTCTTGAAATCCTCTAAGTCCACTATAAAATCACAAGCCCGATAGAACAGACTCTTCATCTCAATCCAGGCCGCATCTGGAATAACTCGAAATCCTCATATGAAAGCATGAACCATAACAATGTAACTGCTAATCCTCAAAACACTGAAACCTAAATTGTGCTCTTCATCTCGGAAAAAACCTTGACTATGTACTGTGCTCCTCGTCATGGAAAACCCTCGGTAAAAGTTATAGGCGGGAAAAAAACTTATCGGTGGGAAAAACCCTATCGATGAGCGGAAGCACTAAGCATCGGGTGGATAGTTCAATAGGCAACCGCAACGGCGGGCAGCAGATAGACTACGGGTTCCATGATAACAAAAAATCATCGACGATCGGAAGCTCTAAGCACTATGCGTTGACGACTCAAACCTCAAGACTTCCACAGTGTTGGCGATCCCGAGCACTAAACACCGCCTATAGTTATGCGTCGGCGATCGGAAAAATAATCACTAATACATCGGATCACATAGTCTCATCGACAGCCGCAACGGCGGATTCACAAACAACTACGATTCCGCGTCGGCGATCGGAACCACTAAGTACTAAAGGTCAAAAATTTAAAACTAAACGCCTCCGCAGTGTCGGAAATGCAGAGGACAAGCCCTCCGAAACGACGACGTCATAAAGGACTAAACCTCCGATCGCTTGTCAAAAAACATTCTGATAGCGAAATACCAAGTCATTTACAATCAAAGAGTTAGAAAGATAAAGGCCATGGCTTCGGCGAGAATAAGAACTATCCATCGGGACTTTCATCGTTTCCCTTCCAAAACTTCGACGGCATAGAGAACTAGTGCCCCGACTCAAACATTAACAAACTTCTGACAGCGAAAAATCATCAAAAAATCAAAAGTTAAGTTTTCAAATAAAACAAAGACTCCACGGTTTCCGCGGTGTCGGCAAAAAATACGGTAGTATTAGATCATTCAACTCCCGAAACAGTGGAAAAATAGCTGACTGAGCTTCCGACGATCAATTTCTTAGGCAGAGAAAAATGGACTTCCAGGACAGATATAAAGAAATTAAACAAACTTGGGCTAGATAAAATCAAAAGGAGGGTCCAAAATTTTACAAATTTGGGAAAAAGGTTGCAACTGCAACACATCTTTGACCCATTTCCATTTATTAGTTAGTTTTTCTTACAAATACTTAACAGCTTGCTAGCATTCTTTCTATTTTTTTGGAACAATCATTTCTTCTCTTTGTATGGCTTGAGGACATGCCATCTCTTTGGTTTGGGGAAAGATGGATTTGATTTGAAAAATTAGATTATTTTTATTTTTGATAAATCTATTTATCTCTAACAAATGACAAGTATTTTCAGGAATATAAATAGTGGAATTTGGCTATAGCTTGAAGCATATTTTACAACAAAATTCAATATGGTCTTACCATATAAAGAATCGAATGAAGAAAAATGAAATATCAAATAGCGATCTGAGAAAAATAGTGATATTATAGTACTTATGATTAAATTTGCTAACTAAATTTTGTTTTTGGGCAAATAGTTTTTACTTCTATTTCATTGTTAATAATTTTATCCTCTTACCCAATCATGCATGAAAATGATCAAATCTTTTTGTTATTCAAAATTCCATTTTTGTTTTTATGTTATATATTCAAACTACCCAAAGTTTTACTTTGGACATGGTTGAATTAATTTTAAACTTTATAAATGATAACATTATTTTGAACATGAGAATTGTTAAATTAAGAATGTTGAAAATCCAATAAAGTTACTTTTAACTTTCATACAATGTGTGACATGAAAGATATGTTATTTTTAAGTTACAGGTTAACAGAGTGAAGTTTAAATTACCATTTTCATCTACCAAATTGAAGGCAGCTGCCGGTTTGCCTTCTTCCTAAATTGTTTTTCTTTCTTTTTGCTCAGTGGGACTTGGCATTTCTTCAGTTTGGGGGAATGTTGATCCTAGATTTGTTATCATTTTTGGCAGATAAAGTACTCATTTAAACACATATTTTATTATTTTTTGTATATCTTATGACACACAGATCATTATTCAACCTCAACTATGAGTGTTTTTAAGGTTTATATAAAATTATTTTATTATTATCATTTTTATGGTTTTATTAATTAACAATAACATTGTTAAAACGCATTTGATGTATTAATTGGTTTGTATAATTGTTTGCAGGTTTTATAATATTTTTGGGCCAAGTTAATACCCAAAATGCATTCATCCTTCTTTTCGCAGAGCATGTCCAGCTCGACGTCCAGCTCGTCATTCAGCCCGTTGCGTGAAACTCGTCGGTGGTTTGCCAGAAGTCGAGATGTTTTGTTGTAGACTCCAGTATTGAAGCACTCTAGAAGATAGACACTCCATTCACCCTAGATCGATGCCCAACATATCCATCTCACGGCACAGCCTTCTGTTCAGCTCTCCGTCCCGATCGCCCATCAGACTGCACGCTGCTGAGAATTAACTTTGGGCATTTAAAACATTGGAACAGTCTGCAAACTATTTTGTTGTCCATGCGCCCAGGTGATAGCATGATCATCAGTCTAGAAGGATTGTTAGTGCATTAATTTCGCCCAACACCAAGTTGTTCACTTCCCACGTGTTCAAAGGATGGAGCGTCTTCAGTCTAGAAGGATCGCTCGTGGCCTCCTCTGCCTAACTCCAAACTACCACCAATATGCGCGTTTAAAGAATAGAACAACCTACGTTCTAGAAGACCCATAGTGTACACTGCCCTTGCTCACCACCATTCCACAGTCGTGTTGAATAAGGATTCGTGCGCCACATATGAAGACCTGTTGCGCTGAAGAAGGAACCTGTGCGTATGTTGTCCAGTGAAAAGAACAAAACTCGCGCTGAAGAAGGGAGATTCTTATGCGTTGGCCTATGATTAATTAAATGTCCATTATAATCGACTAAGTTTAGAGAGCGTTCAGCCACTAAAGGGTCGACTTGCTCATCTATGTAAACCATTATATAAAGTAGCTTCTGTGAGAGAGCAAAAGTTAGTTAGAAAATCAGTCAGTTAGCAGAGTTAGGAGAGAAGAGTTCTTGAAGTGATTTACTCTTGAACATTGTATTTTTGTTCCACCATCTGAATAAAGAGTTGTATGCATTGTTGTTAAATATTGTGTTTGAGTAGAAGTTAGCCAGGCATCACCCCTGATTGATGAGAGGGCCCCTCATCAACCAGAGGTTCATTTTCTTTGTTTAGCTTAGTTTCATTTATGTTTTATCTAGTCTAGTTTAATTTCTAGTTTGCTTCCATTATATTATAGTAAATGTTATTTTATTTGTTTTTTGTATTACATTAACTTAGTTTTATTTCGAAGTTAATTAGTTAGATGCACATTTTCAATCAGAGGTTCGTTTTCTTTGTTTAGCTTAGTTTCTTTTCTGTTTTAGCTAGTCTAGTTTAATTTCTAGTTTGCTTCCATTAGATTATAGTAAATGCTATTTTATTTGTTTTCTGTAATACATTAAATTAGTTTTATTTCAAAGTAAATTAGTTATTTTATTTGTTTTCTGTAATACATTAACTTAGTTTTATTTCAAAGTTAATTAGTTAGATGCACACATAACTTGCTTTCAGTTATTTTCTTTCAGTCATTTTGTTTCCAGTGATTTCATTTCCAGCATTACTTTCAGTCTTTGTTTTCAAGAATATAGAATAAGTTGCTTTCATGAATTTAGAATAGATTCAATTCTGTTATTTTCTTTCATATTTTGAATTTATGCAAGTTAATTTCCAGTTTATTTATTAGTTTAATATGCAATGATTCATTTTGTTCATGAATTAGTTTAAGGTTAATTTGTTATTAAATAGGTTTATTTACTGTTCCGATGCATTAGAATTACATCTGCATGGCTTCAGCTGAAGACTAGTTCATTTAGGTTAGTTTATACATTTTAACTGTGCAATCTGTCATTCAGGAAGCCTGTTCAGTCTGTTATTCAGCCACCCCTTTCAGACCCACAATTCAGTCGGTTATTTATCCCTTAGTTCTGTTTTTAGTGTTTTTTATGTGTTTTAAGATTGTTTTTAGTTTTGTTTTGTCAATGTCTAAATTATGTTTTGACTGTAATAGTTAGATGACAGTTTTGTTTAACATTAAAGTTAAAGTTTAGTTGTTTTAAATTATTTATTAAAGTTTTATCATTTTCCTTACTTCTTTTACTTTGAATGTAGTTTAAGTTATTCTTGAGTTTTGTTTCTGATTTTGTTTTATTGTTTTATGGTTTTGTGTTTATTCCTTTTGAATTGATTTATTTGTTTGCATGTGACATTTAGTGTTATTCTTAGTATGTTTCACTACTACATTTCGATGCAAAATCCGACAGTTACTTCCGACGGCGCGTGGATTTTTTCTTTTAAACCTACCAAAAATCACAATTTTTTTTTTTTTTAAAATTATGGTCATAAGCGTCGCTTAAGCGATGGCTAGGCTCATAAGCGTCGCTTAAGCGACGGCTATCCTAGCAAGCGTCGCTTAAGCAACGGCGCTGACAACCAATTTAACAACTAGAAAGTATGATTCTCTTCTCAACCAATTTCTTTTAGAATTAAATTGAAATTGTATTGCAAAATATATTTCCTTGTATACCCTACATCTCTGTCATACATAGAATATGCCTTCAATAAATTGTGCAAAGACCTCTACCCAGGCCCGTCTATAGTTTGGAATAATTCCTGTGAAGGCAAAGTGCGATGGATGTCTTTGAGGATAAGCTTTTCTGATTCAGATGTTTCAATAGACAGGAGAAGTTCATAAATTCCAGGGTTCGCTAGGAGAAGTTCCCGGCCTCCTGAAATGAATCGCCAAACGACACCTCGAAGCCAATCTGGAATGGGAATAGCATCTCTGATACTACTCTTGAGGATTTGTGGGCTCTTTTTTTTCATGTAGCCCTTCCAGTCAATAAATCTTACTGTGATTTGCCATTTTCTCAGTCTCTTCTGCTCGCTTTCATGGTCGTTCTGACCTGATCGTTTACGCTTTGATTTGGCTGGCATCAGTTCTATTGTGCAATGTTGTCCAAGAGGATTAATATCAGGAGAGCATTCATCTTCAAACTGTGTTTTGCTTACTGCAGACATCTGTGATAGGTTTATATCATGGCAATAGCAGTAACAGTAGCCCTTGCAATCAGAAATCTGCATTTTTTAGTAGTTCTGGCTAGGCACATAGGGTTCTCAGGGTTTTGATTTCCTTAGTTTCGATTCCAGTAAACAGGAATGTTTGGAGTTTCTATATGATTCTGGACTGGCCATGGGTAGAAGCAATTCTGACAACTTCCCGCTGGGTAAGCCGGTGGAGCCGCAGAAGAATGAGACGGAGAATGAACTGAGCAAGGTAATTTTTGTTTCCTGATTCTTATTTTATGTGCCTGTATTTGTGTTTTGTAAATGGATGGTTAGGGTATTTTCTTGAGCTCTCTTTTCTATGGTAGGAGTTTTCTTGGATGTTGGTCGGTTTGAATTTGATTGCATCTTTCAATTTTTTGAAATGTGCTTCTGTATTCCTATTAAAGAAGCATTCCTTTCATGGGACGAGCAGTCAAGCTCTGGGAATGCTTTGACCAAAAGACAGTGATAGGGTTGGGGCCATTGACTGTGAATGCAAATCCTTGAAGCTTCTCTCCAAAGTATTCCACCATGTCATTTCTCTGGAACATGTGATAGACAACTCATTAGACTTCTTTCACGACATGGAAAGATCTTGCATAGATATCAACTGTGGAGTACTTACCTCAGGCTCTCCATGTACAAGGACATCAAGATCAAGCTCTTCTCCAATAAGCTCTGCAGTGAACCTCAATTTAAAAAATGTAAGCATCAATCTGTATGATAATGTTAGTTTATCTTGGTTTAGTTCATGCTGCAGAACCCATTTGGTGCAATTGAGCAATTTATATTAGTTGTGAAATCTGTGGCATCCTCTCCCTCAAGGAATTGAACTGAGGGTTTTCTGTTGCCATAGCAAAATATGTTTTCCTCTGAGAAAATGATTTTGAATACTGAAAAAAGTGTGGTGGGAAATGTGATTTTTTTGTCTTGTTTCATTTTATTGTCTTTGAACAGATTCTCATCTTATCAATTAATAACATTACTGTCATTTTAGACCTGAGTCTACATGATGGATGTTCAGTAAACTCTTTACATAAGTTTTGAAGGTCGATTCTCTGCTGGGTAATGCTGTGCATTAGTATTGCACTTGGGTTTTGTGATGGATAAGTTTATGCCTTAATATTCCATTTTCAACTTCAATGTCATAATCTTGATAATTGATCATTATTTAAAATGTTATCAAGTTGCGTGTAGGGACTATCCTCATTCAAGGCATTGTTGTGTAAGTTATCCTTACAACAGCACACCTCACGAGAAACATTGTGCCTTGGTACGTTTACTGAGGAAGAATCTATTCTAAGTTCAAAGAGTTTGGATGAATAGTTATTATTTGTTAAAGTTTGGTTTTAATTGTACGTGTGAACCATGTTATGTTGTGATGTATTTTGTATTTTAATCTGTTTGCTATTTACATAGAGATTGCTTTTGATAATAATGTATTCAAAGAAGACATCCAGGACATTGCTTCTCATGTAATTCAATTATGCAGTGTCATTGCTATGTATGTGACAAGCCTGCTCCATGTTTGATGTGGGGCCAAGGAAACTTGACTAGTGATCACTGCCATGCCTCAGACAAAGAAGATAACTGGAGGAAGTTAAGGAAGTCCTACAACCTGAAGAAAACCAAGATGATATTACCACCCACTGTTGATGCCGTACCTCTATTATCTAGTGGGAGATCTACAATTCAGGTTACTATAAGTAATCAAGAGGGTGCAGATACAGTTACAAATATTCCCTCAAACATTTGCTAGAATGCATCAAGTCAATTAAGGTCTTCCTTGTTGACAGACCCTGCCTCTTCACGAGGGCCTTTCTCTTCTGCTGCTCTATCCTGTCATTTGACTGACCAGCGTAGAGCCATTCTTGCAAGCCCCATGAGTTCCATAGATTCAGCTGGCATGAGTAATAGAACTGGTAGAAAAGAAGTCATATCTACTTTGTCAATTAGTGGTCATGGTGGTGTGTATCACTTCAGGCCCTGCTCATCTACAGAACATCTGAATACTGACTTTCAGATTGCAATAACTGGCCATAGTGCTGGCATGCATGCAAGTTCCAGGAGATCTCTCTTTTCTACAAGAAATCAGAACCCTGCCCCCAAGACAGGACCTGCATCTATGTATAGTTTGTGCAGTTGCATGCCTGGCCAGTTGATAAGGATCCATCAGAGTGCAAGCATACAGACTAACTCCATGAGTTCCACAGTTCAGTCTGGTAGATATAATCCAGTGGGTAGAAGGAAAATTGCATCTGCTTCACTGAATATTAACCATGGTGCTGGATTTCAATCAGGGTGTTACTCATCTACAAACAGTCTAAATGGTACCTTTGAGACAGGCCCTCCATCTACTTTTGATTTACACGGTTATTTGCCTAGCCATAATGCAAATATTGGCCAGAGTGGAAGCATGTATGGCATCTCCATGAGTTCCCCAGGTCAAACTGGCAGGAGGAATCTAATGTGTTTAGAACCAGTTACATCTGTTTTGTCAGATACTGGCCATGTTTTTGGGCATCAATTCATGCCTTGCTCATCCGAAAACAATCTAAATCTTTCCTTTCAGCTAGGAATGGTGCCTGCTTTTGGTTTGCAAGCTCATTTCCCTGCACAGATTGGAAAGATTGGGCAAAGTGGAACCAAGCTTGCAAGCTCCATGAATTCCACAGGTCAGGCTGGTAGCAGTCAACAAGTAGGCTCCATTGCATCTGTTCCAATGGACATTAGCCAATTTTATGCACAACAAATCAATCCTTCTCCTTTTACAAAGAATCTGAACCCTACCTTTAGTACAAATCCTCTCTCTGCCCTTGATTTGTCTTCTCATTTACTTCTCCCCAATGCAATGATTGACCAGGGTCAAAGCATGTTTGCAAACTCCATGATGTCCACTTGTCAAGTGGGTAGTAGTGATCATATCAGTATAGGAACCGTTGCATGTATTCTAAGCATCATTCCATCTTTTGTGTGGTTTGATGGTTGATCAGAGTGACATAATAATCCAAGTATGATAATCTGCAAAACGTTTTAAAAACTTGGAACCATCATTTTAGACTATGGCATGTTTTAAATCTGCCATTCGAGGCACCATTTTGTACTTATAAGGCTTTGACATAAGAAACAAATAAGAAAAATTGATGTCAGGCTAGGTCATCATTGCAACTCTGATCTTAACTGTTTCATTATCTTTGCTTTGGGAGAGAGACTTTAGAATCAACCTCTGTCAATATTCT
>LPNX010057347.1:869542-995888 GCA_001517045.1 Pseudotsuga menziesii | reverse complement strand
GAGGGGTGAGTTGCTGTCATGCTGATTGTTTTATAAGTGTACGGTTTTGATTTTTGTAATTTTCTAACTTTTTTTATAGGTTTTTGGTGGTCAGTTAAGACCGTTTATATGATTTTTTTTTTTGTTTTGTTTAGTTTTTATATCGTTTCAGTCGGGCTCCATTAACGAGCTTCCGAAATACCAGGTCCTGTAATGTTTTTAGTCGGACTGAACCATTGGGATGTATTTCTTCGACAATGTAAGGGCCCATCCATTCTGTGTGAAGTTTCTTAGGTTTACCTTTAAATCGACTGTTATACAGTAAAGTAAGGTCACCGACCGACAGATTTTGTTTTTGATATTACGGTCCTGCCATGCTTTCTGCTGTTGTTTTTGTATTTCCTGGTGTTGGATGGCTATAAGTCTGTGTTCTTCTAGTTTATTAAGTTGAAAGAGTCGATCCTTCCTGGCCTGTTCGACATCGACATGTAGTATTTGTGCAACTATGGGTGCCTGTTGTCTGAAGTGTAGAGGGATGACTGCTTCTTGGCCATATACAAGTCGAAAAGGGGTTTGATCAGTTGACCGTTTGTAGGCTGTCCTGTATGCCCATAAAACTGCAGGAATCTTCTCATCCCAGTCATCCTTGTTGGCATTGCATATTTTAGTCAATCCTTTCGTCAGTGTTTTATTAAAGGCTTCAATTGCACCATTCGACTGGGTGTGGTATGCTGTACTACGTCGGTGGTCGATATGAAACTTGTCGGTTAAATTTTTGATTGTTTTGTTAACGAAGTGAGACCCTTGGTCACTGATCAAAGTGAGCGGACAACCAAATCGATTAATGATGTTTTCATATATGAATTTAGCAGCTATCTCACTTGAACAGGTCTCGACAGGTTCTGCTTCTGCCCATTTAGTAACATATTCCACTGCAGTGATGATATATCTTGCACGTGATCGTCGGGCTGGGACAGGGAATGGTCCTATGAAGTCTATAGCCCAGATTTCAAAGGTGAGACTAGGGTTGACTGAGATCAGGGGAATTTCTGTAGTTGGCAGTGGTCGACCTAGTCGTTGACATCTATCACATCAACTGACAAAGTTTTTACAATCTCTATGAAGTGTCGGCCACCATAATCCAGACTGTTGGATTTTCTTGGCAGTTGTGTCGGCCTGAAAATGTCCTCCTGCTGGTCCATAATGTGCTTCGTGCATGATTTTCTCTCGTTCATGGTCGAGTACACATCTTCTAAGAACATCGTCTAACCCCATTTTGTATAGAAATCCATTGATGAGGCTGTATGGAGCAGCCTTCATAGCTAGGATTTGTTTCCTCTTAGTGCTCAGACCTTCTGATGCCTGAACTGTCTCTAAAAACTGAGCGATCTCCTCCAACTCTGCTGGTATTGCTTCTATACGAAATAGATGTGCATCCGGCAATTCGTCGTCGACTCCGGTCGGTTCTTCTCCTGTGTCGATTCGGGATAGGTGGTCAGGTCCGACATTGAGCTTTCCTGGTCGGACCACTACTTCAAACTCAAACTCTTGAAAGAGAAGTAGCCATCAACAAATTCTCCCATGGTGAAGAGGTTTGTTTACGAGATACTTCAAGGCTTGATGGTCGGTGTAAAATATGAAGGGGTTAGCTAATAGGTAGTGTCGATACTTCTGAAGTGCAAATACCATTCCTAAGGCTTCCCTTTTCGTGGTCGAATAGTTCTTTTCAGCCTTATTTAATTTTTGACTGCTGTAGACTATAGGGTAATCCATCCCATCATCTCCTGGTTGAGTCAGGATTGCGCCAATTGCTATTCCTGATGCGTCGATATGCACATGAAATTTGGTCGACCAATTTGGGAATTTAAGTATGGGTGCTTCGACCAGTTTTCTCTTTAGTTTGTCGAAGGAGATCTGGCATTCTTCTGTCCATTTAAATTCGATATCGTCCTTCAGTAATTCTTCTAGGGGGTAAGTCATATCAAAATAATGTCTGATGAATTTCCTATAATACCCAGTATGACCAAGTAAGACCCTAACTTGTTTAGGGTTTATTGGGGGTTTTAGGTCAAGAATAATCCTAATTTTAGCAAAGTCAACCTTGATTCCTTCTTTGCAGACAATATGTCCTAAGAGTATGCCTATGGGAGTCATAAAGATGCATTTCTTAATATTGAGGGAAAGTTGAATCTGTCGACATCATTCCAGCATAAGTCGGAGCCATGTGCAGTGATCCTTTAATGTGGAATAAATTGTCCAGTCGTCAAAGTATACTGCCATAGTTTTATAGATGTATTCCTGGAAGGTTTTTACAACAATTCTGGAGAACACTGCAGGTGCATTCTTTAATCCAAAAGGCATAACCCTATAAGCAAAAGATCCAAATTCACAAACAAATGTTGTCTTATTTTGATCCTCTTTTGCTATGGGTACCTGGTTATAACCTGAAAACCCATCTGTAAATGAATAACACTCATGTCCTGCAACTTCATTCAGAATTTCATCAGCATAACTTCATTCAGGATTTCATCAGCATAAGGTGTGGGAAAGGGATCTGTCAGTGTGACTTTATTCAGCTCCCTGAAGTCAACACAGATTCTTAATATGGTCGGGTCGTGTTTCTTAGGCTGTACGACCATGGGACTTGCCCATTCCGACTGGTTGATGGGGTAGATAATCCCTGCTTCCAACATGTTGTCGATCTCCTTTTTAACTATTTCCTTATACTTGTGGGCTAGTTTATAAGGCCTTTTCTTAACAGGTCGGACATCAGGTTTAGTGTCGATTTTCATCTCTCCCATTTCTTGAACTAACCCTTTCAAGTCTTTATAGTCCCTTGCAAAGACGTCTTGGAATTCTCTAAGTAAGGTTACTATTTCAGCAGTTTGTTGTTCATTCCAATAATCACCAATCTTGGCTATTTTTGGTCGATCGTCATTTGAAATGTCTACTTCCTTAGTTCTTACTTTGGCATCTAACCATTTTGGAGCTTTTGCTTCATTGATCTGTCGACTTCCTTCCTTGAACTGTGAGAATGTAGCAGGGAAGTCGGCTGCAGTCATTCGGTCGAGGTCTGGTTTATCGGTAGTCGCGACCTGTAGTACAGAGTGTATTGGTTTTGTTGTTTCAGCATGGTTGGATTTCCATCTGAAGCTTTTCCCTTCGGTGTGTTCATTCTCCAATTGTAATCGGCTTGACTCGACTTTTGATCCTATGTGAAGACTATTGCAGTTCTTGACCTGTTGAGGGTCTTGGTAAGGGTGTGTTTCAGTCGGTTGAATGAAATGTTTGATTTGTTGTGCTGGCTCGACTAATTGTTTATCCTCAGGTATAAAGTTGAAGGCTTTAATGAAATTGGCTTTTAGTTCATTCCAAAAAAATGTTTCACCTTTGGCTTCCTCCATCTTATACCATTTGCTAGGTAGGTCGTCTAGGGTGGAAGGAAATAAGTGTGGCCAGGCTCTTTCATCCTTATGTCCAAGTCTTCTCCACTCTTTTTCACAAGTTTGGATGTGTTCTTCTGGGTCTTGTCCTTGGGTGAAGATAGGGATCTGTGCTTGTGAGGTTAACTTCCTTCCACCAAACCTTTCAACAAAGTAAGTTGCAGCACTAGTCTAGGTCTGCAGTTTTGTCTGATGGGTGTCCCACCATCTAGCTGCCTGACTCGTGAAGGTTTCTACTAAGCTCTGTAGTAGGCCATGTTCTCCAATGTTTTTAGACACTTGTTCAACATGCATGACTGGGGATTCCCTGTCCTTATACCTAGGTTGTTTCCTGGTGTTTTTGCTGGTCAGTTGTAAGGTAGGGTGTTCTCTTATTTTTTTCTCAAAAATCTTGGGGATAATTGAGACTATAAAGCACTGTCGGGTGGGGTTTTTCTGTACTTTTTGGATAGTCCAGCACCCTCTTGCTTGTGTTTCATAATTTTCTATCTCCCAGTCATATAGTTCGGCATCTGAATTATAACCAACTGAGTCTTGGTTACCTAAGTGAAGTTCTCCATAGATGTTTGGTTCAGTATAGTCAGTATTATTGTGGATTTGGTATAGCTGTCTAACATCAACCTCCTCATCAATGGGTTCTATCCAGGGCTTTCCTTGGGAAGGGTTAATGGGTACAATAACTTTTTGGCCATTGCCTTTTAGCTTGATCCTTTCTTTATCTAAGGAGATAGAGGCTTTCATCTTTCGACCCCAAGGTCGACTGACAAGGGCTGGGAAGGAGCTAGATCCTTCATTTGGGTCAATAATTTCAAAGTCAACCTTAGTTGATATGCCTTTAATGGTTGTGTCTACATTTTTCCAGACCCCAATGGGTTCAATGAGACCTTGGTCGGCCAGTTTTAGGTAGATGCCTGACTCATAGAGTCGAGGTTTGCCCATTTGTTCCCACGTATCCCTGGTCATAATATTTACTTGGGACCCAAAATCTAGAACGACTTGTCAGACGTGGTATCCTTCAATTTCTAGGTCGACCAGTGGGTCGACATCGTTTTTGTCTTTTTGATTTAAGCTACAAATGTTCTTAGTTTGTTTCTCAGGGTTAGTGGTTTTAATTTGATGTAGTAAATTGATGAAGTGACCTACAGATTCGTCTGTTTGAATGAGACGAGTTAATTGCTGGGTCGAGCTAATTCGACTGTTAATAGTGTCTTCTTGCTGTGCAATGTTTTGGAATATGTGTGTGGCTTCTTGATATGTCTGTTGTTCCTTGCGAGGGTCAGGGTATGCAGTTGTGTTTTTGATTTTGCTAATTTGAGGGTTATCAGGCCTAGTTTTGGTGCCTTGTCGAGTGACAATGTGCAAGTTCTTAGTAGTTATTACATCATTCTTCTTGACACAAGACAAGATATTAACATTCTTTTTATTGCTAATTTTTTCCAACATGGTAGGACAATCCTCCAAGGAGTGATCGCCTACCCCACAGTGTGTACAAAATTTGAGGTCAGTTCTGTCCTTTTACGGACAGTCTGCGCATCTGTGGCCTTCTTTGTAACAAATAAAGCATTGGGTGGGTCGGCGACTTCTTATTTCGCGATTCCCAACGAATCGACCGGTTCTTCCAAACCCTTGTCGTCGATTGTCATGTCGGCATTCGTATCATCGGCCGTCATTGCGTTGCCCGTTCTGGTTAGTGTTATTATTTTGCTCCGTGTTCTGCGCGACCGCATTTGTCTGGTAAACGGCCTGGTAGTTCTGTCTATTTTTCAGGTTAAGATGGCAGTCGGCCGTGTTGTGATTTGTAGTTTCGCAGATAGCACACCAGGAAGCCTTTCCATTCTTCATATTATAAGGACAGTCGGCGGTAGAATGGTCTCCACGTTCCTGGAAAATGTCGCAAAACGCCTTTGTTTGTACAAAACGGACATCTTGTCGGCTGAATTGCTGTCGACAAGTATCTTTGGAATGCCCGGCTGTTGAACAGTTAGTGCACCAGACTTCTTGGTTCTTCAGAGTCAGCTCTTTCAAGGACTTCTGCACGTTTTCCAGCTGTTCCTCCAAACGGTGGTCGGTCTGATATGCAGTTATGTCTTCATCCATCTCGACCTGCAGAGATTTTGTCAGCGCATCTTCATACGACTTGAAAGTTTCCAGACTGATGTGTCGGCGAACCTTCTGTGAGAGTCCTGCAAGGAGCCATTGAATCAGTAATTGTTCGTCAATAGTATAATCTAACTGGCTCAATAGATCCTTCCATCGTTTATCGTAGTCGCGAACTATTTCTCCTGGCTTCTGGGATGTTGTTTTCAGCTTCTTGGCGGCCAGGTGTTTGGCGTCTGGGGTCTTAAAAAATGATAGGAATTGCGCTTTTATCTCGGCTTTTGTTGCTCTGGGCTGCCGTTCAGAAAATGTCATATACCATGTTAGAGCTCTTTTCCTTAGGGCTCCTGCGAACTGGGCCATCTGGCGTTCTTCTTCTATGACCTTGTTGGCCTCCCATATCGATTCACAGACGAACCAATGTCGTCTGGGGTCTTCGTCGCCCTCATAAAGGGGAATCTGAGCAGATCCGTGACCCATGTCAGAGTCACTGTCACTACTTTCTGAAGTTGGCGGGGTGGGAGGTGTGGGTGGGGGTGAAAGAGGTGGGGTCGATGATATAGTCGAACCTGTAGGGGTGACGATGGGGTTTTGGTCGACGAAACTTGTGCCTCCGTCGGTGGTTGATTCTTTCTCGCGGTAGAGCGGATTGTTGATAATTTGTCTTCTTGGTGACCCACTGTCACTTTGCGTGCTCAGGTCTGACTCGTGGTTATCTTCGAAAGTTGTATGTGGCAGGGGGGGTGCTCCTTCATGTGTCGGCAGGAGCAAGTGGATACTACGAAAGGAGGGTGCCGTTTGAAAGGTCACCCAGTTCCCTTCGACCGGTCGGCGTATAACAAGGTGTCGTCCTGGGTACGGTTCATCACCTAGTCGACTCCAGATTGTGATGTCACCATCTCTCAGTCGGAGGTCGTCTTCGATAATAGTCTGTATTATGGTATGGGAAGTGGCGGGGGACATGGTTACTTCATCAGGGATCACTATTTGGAGAGCTTCTTGCTGCTCTATCCACACTTCCTCTGCCTTAGGGGCCGTTTCTTCATCTACGCCTTCTTCGTTTCGGTCATGACCCGACTCTGGCGGATTCTCATCTCGGTCGGTCCCCCTAAGGTTTTGTTCTCGACGCAGCTCGTCGGCTCGTTCACGTCTGGCTTCCCTTCTTTGTTGTCGTTCGTCCCTCTCGATTCTTTTAATGTCCGACATAATTTCATACAATACTATCAATTCCTCTTCGGTCGACTGTTCATTACTGGCTTAAGTCTGGTCGACTGGTATCCACTATGCTCCCTCTCCGACACACGACCAGCTACCCCCCCATAGCCTACCCGACGCTTTTTAGAAAGCTCGGATAATGCTGTCTATTTGTTCAGGAAGTATTCCCACTCCCTTTCAGCAATGAATTTTTCCCACTTCTTTTGCTTCTCCGCCCAATTAGTGTTTGAGGGTGGTTCACGTAATAGTGGTCGAGCTTCGACAATATGGCCTGCTCCTTTTTCTATTAAGAACTTGAACAACAAAGTCGGCAAGGAACACAAGAATTGATCAGTAAATTCTGTGAAAAATTTCTGTCGAATAGTTTCCACAGAAGTCCTGTCTTCGACTGCTTGTTCCTCACAGAAGTCGTCGGCTATCTTTTCGAACCACTCCGATAGATTCGTACGGCCTCCTCGGATTAGTTTCTGGAGTAACTGTTCTTCTTTAGTCTTGTCCGGTTTTCTCATCCAAAAGCTGCTTCAGTATATGTGGCACGGATTCGACAAACTTTTCGTGAGTCTCGGTGAAAAATCTGGCTTTTGCTTCTGCGATTGTCAATCTGTTCCTTCTCTCGTAATTTTGTAGATAGTTAGCAATTTTTCGCTCCCACCAGTCCTTTATCTCCTGCTGTGGTATCATATGTGAGCATATATTCCAGTTATGTACTACCGGCAACGGAACCAATGTTGTAATCTTACAGATCACATAAGGTTACCAATAATACATACAAAAATATACAGAATATACACAGATACAAGAGACAAGAACAGATAGGATAAACAGATTATATTATTCTCAATAGATCGTGCAAAGCCAAGAACTGAACTGGGTTCTTGTGAGGCTCAACAGCCTAATATATACAGATTACAAACAATTACAAGATAACTACCTGTCGGTTCGGTGAACCGAGACAACTATTAGTTAGCAGTCTTAATTACTGTGTTTGCTCGGCCGACCGACTTAGTCGGCTGATTGACTAAGTCGGTCCCTCGACTTAGTCGGCTGATCGACTAAGTCGGTCTTCGTTCAAGTCGACCTACGTCGACTCTCTCCTTCTACAGGCCCGAAAAAGTGTAAAATCATACCTTAGAGAACTCTTCCAGTCATGATTGGCTAGAGTGTTCCTTTTTCGTAAATAGTCTATCCGAACCGAAAAAGAGATAACCTACCGTCGGAGAGACGACTCTTCTAATACTTTTACGAGTATGAAGAAGACAAGTACTCGACAATCTTTTCACATTTTAAGAATCCGAAAAGAGTTTAAAGAAGCCTCTATTAACCTTTTTCGTGTTTGAATCCAGAGCACGAAAAAAAAAACTAAGCTCAAACCAAATTTAATGTTTTAAACAGAGTGCGAAAAATGAAAAGTAAGCTCAACACCATCTTACTGTTTTTAACGAGCTTGAAGATCAGTTGAAAGAATGCTCGAAGATTGGTTCCATTTTTACGCAAGCCTGAAACCAATGGGTAAACTATGCTTGAAAAAATCCCATTAACATGATATACAAAGGTTGGAATCTTTCCCCCAACATGATTGCTAGTGAAGCCTACCCCTAACATGGCTGCTAGGGGCTCGACATGCCCCCCAAGCTTTGTTTCGTCTAACAATTCTTCTTCCATACCCAACCTAAAAACCTGGTTACTAATGTGAAAATGTTCACCAGGGGGGTAGGAAGAACAAGAATCGGGCAGGTGAAAAGAAGGTTCAAGTTCTAACACTAAAGGGAAGACTCGAATCAAGGGAAGGGGATCTGTTTCATTTTTACGCAAGCTTGGAACAGAAGGTAACTATGCTTGGAACATGGTTTCATTTTTATGCAAGCTTGAAACCAAAAGGTAAACTATGCTTAAGGAGTGGTTTTATTTTTTAACGAGCTTGAAACCAAAAGTAAACCATGCTCTCAAACCTGCTCCTACCCAACATGATATCCAGAGGTTGGTAGGTTGCCCCCATTTCATAAAAGCTAGCGGCTTAGCTCCATTATGATGTCGATAGACTAGAGCCATGCCCCCCATTTTAACTATGATGGGAAGAAGCTAACTAGGATAAGGGGAAGGAATTACAAGAACATGCGGCACATTCAGGGCAGTCTAATTACTTGGAGTAATGCGATGGTCAGGTGTAACAAAAGAAAGCTGATCAATGGTCACAATCTTCCCATCATGGGGAAAATGCATAACTCTAAAGAGTGTGGACACTACAACTTTCATGGCGTAAACATAATCACGTCCAAGGAGCAGATTAAAATCTAAAGGACCTTGGACCACCATAACATCAATACAGATAGTTTTCCCTCCTAATGTAATAGGCAAATGAGGAAGGATCCCTAAAGGTGCAGTAAGTCTTCAATTAAAAGCCATTATCTGATCGGTGGCTGGCACAAGCTGAGGAGAACCTAAAGCTTGCCAAGCAATTGAGGATAGAATACTAACAGAAGCCCCTTCGTCAACAATAGTGCGAAGTATCTGCCTAGCAGTAACATTCACAAATATCTGGAAAGGAACACTCGAATGAAGATGAGACTCTGTTAGGTTACTCCAGTCAAAGGAAATAACCTCACTACTCGGAGAGGGTTCTTTCGAAATAGACAAAATTTCCTCTTGTCGAGAACAATCATAATGAAGCATAAAAACGTCAGCAGGTTTGGGTTCACTCTCTACTGGAAGAGAAGAACAAGATGAAGATTTGGTCAAAGTGACTACTTCAGTCTTAACACTCTCTGATGAAAGAGCGGGATCGGGTGGAAATGACACCGACTTGACCACTTCACTCTCTGAAGGAAGAGTGGGGTCAATTATAGATGAAACTGAATTGATCACTTGGTCAACCAGCGAGGAGTCAAGGGATAACTTACTATCACTTGTTGGAGACACCTGTTGATGATCAGTAATATTTTTCAACCAATGTGAACCTTTATCCATGCTTGGACAAAGAAAAGTACGATGCATAGCCTTGCATATCAAACACGGATACAAGACTTTACCCTTACAACCTTTTACCAATGGGTCACTGGTTGAGGGAGTATCGTCAACATGATGATCAGAGGTTAATGAAACAGACAATTTGGATCTTTTAGACCACTCTTCTTGTACACGGGAGAGACCGGGACACTCCTTAAGAAGGTGGTACCCCTTGCAAATCTTACAAGGGAACTTCAGTTTTCCGAGTGTTCTCTTAGAATGGGCACCATCAAGAGCAGATGGTTGCTGCTTTTTCTCTTTCTTAGCCTTCTTCTTCTTACCCTTCCCTTTCTTCTTCTTCTTATCCACATGACTACTAACCATAGAGCTTTGGTCAAGCAAAGAATAAGAAAGGGATGAAGCAACAACCGACGAAGAAGGAGAGGGATTAGGTTGAGGTCGATCCTCTCCCAGAGGAGAGGTGACATTTGAGACATTAGGTGTAATAGGAATTACTGGATTAAAAATCCAGACCGGTAATCCTATAGTTAACCCAGGAAGATTTAGAGTGGCAATAAAGGGAGGACCAATACCTTCACTTGGAGGGAATACAAAAGGTACAACTTGGAAAGGGACCTCTTGAGTGGTAGTCCCAAATGAGGATGCCATCTCTAAACTCTCTAATAACCCCCTTACTACCACACACAAGCAAGTACTACTCAAACTAAAAGAAACAAGCAAACATGTGGAAGGAGTGGATAAGAGTCAGGAACCTCATAGGACAGGCCAAAAGGATAACTCAGATGGTTTGAGGATTCCTAAAAAGGGTCTCTCGATATACGCTAGGTACGTGGGATCTCAAATCGTTAGTAGTGCTATCTAATGCATAATCGTACACAAGGGGCCTTCTGATATACAATCAAGTATGTAAAGTACCTTTCTATATACCTCAAGGGTACGTGAAAGGCCATTCGATATACCGACGGTACGTGGAAGAACCGTGTAAGTCCCAGGATGTAATGCGAACAAGTAACGACAGCTCCTACGCTTAACGACGCCCGAACACGTCTCTAACTTATCACTCAAATTGCTAAAAGTTTTAACCTAGTACTACAGTTAATTTTATCTTGTGCGTTTAGGTGGAACCATGGAGTGAAAACTTGAATTAAAGAAGATGCACACTGATCTATATGATAATGCAAGTTTTCCCCTTCAATGAAATTCTACCTAAGAGAGGGAGAGAGATTTACTTTTCTTCCAAAAATGCACACCTAAATACAAATGCAATTCTATCTTTTCAAACGAAAAGGGAAATATCAATGCACCCCAACAATATTCAAGGAAAAAAATAAAAAAGAGATCTAGAGAACATCTAACATAAATAAAAAAGGTTTCCTCTCTTTTCATGCTTGAAAAAGACGCATAAAAACTCAATGGAAAGATGATTTCACTAACGTTTCCAAACAAATCTAACTCTAATGCACGCAAAACTGAAAACATATATTTCTTCTTAATGAAAGTAAGATATAGAATTTCAAACAATCATGCGCAAAACAAGAAGAAAATCACTCAACAACACTTGCGAATAAAGCAAAGGAGAGATAAAACTAAAACTTCTCTTTGAAACAGACAAGGAAACGAAGAACCAATCTTTCCTACCAAGCACTGAAAAAATCAGCATGCAAAAGGAAACAAGAATTACCCCAAGCAAAGAAAGACTCAAAACAACATGGATCACTCATGCATTCCAAGTCCAATACAAACCAAAGCATACACAAGAAAATGAAATGTATATTTCCAATTCCAATGAATAATATCTACAGAAAAGAGCAAGAGGTTTCAAACAAAGAAAATAATGCAAAATTCAATGCAAGAAACATAAACTCTCTTTGAATGCAGAAATAATACAAAAATCAAAGCGACTGCAGAATATACAATTCATGGCCGTGAGGGAGCATTTTTTTTCTTTCAAAAATACACTTCATTTCCATCAAAAAGTAAGCCAAAAACACACAAAAATCAAAATACAAAGTCTGGAACAGGGCCTACCTGGCACCGCGCAGATGAAGCTGCTGACAAGCGGTTTCGAGGAAAAACCACTCCTTGCTCACCGGATTCAGGCGGTGGCACCACGTATTTCTAACAGAGCATGTACGGATCCCTGTATAAATCCAAAACATCAAGGAGAACGACAGATCAAGTCAGAAAAAGACCAGATCAAGGTAAAAACTGCTAGATTGAGAATGAGAAAGAGCATAAAAGGTTGAAAATAATTTAGATCTAAACAGATCTGGAAGTTTCAAACCAAAATCCACTGAGTCAGATAGAAGATCTGACTGAAGAGAGTTGGAGATGGAGCCTGGATCCGGACAAGAGTTGAAGAACTGAGGAAGATCAGATCAACCGATACGTATATTCATTCCTTAGTGGAGTCGCCAGATTTGTTAGTAGGAATATTTCACCTTTTGCGGACAGAAGTTGTTCCTCTGGTCTGAATGGTTCAGATCCAGAACAAATGAATGACAAAGGATGAATACCCTCCCTGGATATCGTAGATACCTGGAATGCCTGCTTCGATAGTAAACCTATGTACCTGCAATCATATTAAACACGCAAACACATCAAAGCTACCAGAATATAATCTATTAATCCATGTTAGTGACTAAGGAATCCAACAACATTTACATGTGAAATCAAACAACAACAGTAAAGTGGGATGAAAATTAGCTTTGCATTAAGATTAAAATGGACTAGTTTACAACCAATTAAGCCTTAGTGTCGACATGCATCTCCATGAAACCAAAACTTTCATCCCCATAAGCTCCAACTTTGCTCTCTATGCTCTCCAATGGCTTGGGCCAAGTGGTCAATCCAACATCATAACAATACTTCAATGGTTTTCCCCCTCAACCATGGACATGAGCTTGTATTTATAAGGCTCAATGGATAGGAATGGTTGAGATAATTGTGGATGAGGTGGCCTCTAAGATCCTAGGATGAGGGATCTCGAGCTCAACTAACCCACAATGATAGGGATAAGGGAGGACACGAGGCTCATGATCTAGAAGACTCGAGAATCTTCTATTTTTCCCATTTTACCCAAGGTACCACGTTTCTCCTCTTATGACAGAGCGGTTCAGGTAAGAACCGCTTATGGACCAAGGGCTATAAGCGATGGCACCACTTATGGACAACAAGGAATATGCGGTGCGAGCAAGGTACCGCTCATGGATAAAGGGGAAAGCGCGGTGCCGAGTATTTTCATGAAAGACTGATAAACAACATGGGTACCACTCCAAGTGCTAGGATTAAGGGCAAGTAGGTATGTCAAAGGTCTTATCACATGATGATGATAGGATTTTGGTATAACAGTAGCACATATACTTTCATAAGGTATGGATATTTGTAGGCCAAGATTTTGCATAACATCGAGGGGAATCACATTGTTTGAGGCTACTAATTCAAGCATACAATTATGCAGCAACCCAATATTTTCATGCCCGACGAAGGAAGGAAGTCAAAAGGTTGTATAAACCCGCGTCTTCCTTCAATGTGCTTGAGGTAATTAATCTGATATCAGTTAAGGAAAAAGACAGTATGATGCACATAAGTAAAAGAAATTAGGAAATATACGACTGGTCATAGTGTCGACCCAACCAAGCACAAACATATAATATGGTAGGTAGTAGTAAATTAAACAGGGCAGTTCTTAGGCACGATCTCTGAAGTGCTGACATTATTTAGTTAATACAAGAAGGTAGGCAGTTATGAATATCCCATGAGTTGCAAAAACAAGATCATTGACCAACAATGTAACATAGAATGAAGAGTGAGTACCATTCCCTCCTCCTTGGTTCACACCTTGACACAACTGACATCTCCTTGGTCTCTTTCAACTCTAATATATTTTTTATTCAAACTATTTGGATTGGGATTTCATAAGTTCAATGAGGGGTATCTGCACTTTTTCCTTAGAGATTTCAATAGCCAAATCAGTATTGAGAACATTACTAATCAATATACCTTGGGCTTATTTGACATGCTATTTTGGTTGTTGATTTGCCGACGCCTACAAACATAAGTCTTTAATGAAGAATTGGTCCACATTGAAAATGGAAGAGCAATCCACATGTGTGATTTCATGCCAAAAATAGACTCAAGGCTAGCACGGATCATTAGTAACCTCCATGATGTGGTCTCTAAGGTTTAAGTGACTTCTAAATAAGCTCGAAAATGGCTAAGAACAAGGAGGAAGTGGTTAAGACATTAATTGATAGCCACCAGTCCACACAAGCTCCATATTGTGCTACATCAAGAGGTTTTAGGACAATCAGTTTGTTTAAAAGAGTCATTTATGTATGACACCTACTTACTCATAAATACATTACTAGAGTCCTTCCTTATACTATGAGTTCTTTGGCCTTGGATTTTAAGAGTGAACCTATATTTTCTTCAACCATGACCATTACTAGGAGTAGGTTGACGCCACACAAGATTAAACCTAGGGCCTTGTCAATGAATGACACTCTCTAGAAGGCATTATCTAATATGGACTATGTGTTGACACTTACATTATTGATATAAATAATTAATAGGCTAGCTCCTCCCTAGATACTTGTCATAGAAAAACAATTTTAGCTGATATGTTTCTTGATTTACTCTCCTTCACATGACAAGTTCTTCTTCGTATAACCTAATGTCTATGTTTTTGTGTTTTTAACCTTGTGCTTGTCTATTTTTTTCATTTTATCTCGTTTTAAAATTTTGTAACAATTAATTTTAAAATATATAAATCTCATAGCATTATGTTTATCTTAAATGTATAAAAAATATTTTTATACTAAAGATTGGAGAGAACATAAAAATCTGTTTATAATTTTGGTAGTTAATTGCCATCACTGCCATTGATAAAAAAACATTGGAGAGAACCTGGAGGCTCTTGAAGAGGCGGGCCACAGCTCTAGAGTCAATATCTCCTTCTTCCCTTACAAAAACCCTGGTAAGTTTCTTGGTTTACTGTGAATTGATAAATTTTGCCTCGTTATAATATTGAAGCGTAGGTAGCTAGGTTAAAATCGTTGGTAAGTTTCCTTTTTACTGCGAATTTTTATCTTTTGCCCAATAATATTGTTATAATATTGAAGCTTAGGTAGGTAGGTTAATATCGCAGGTAAGGAGGTAGGAGTTATGAGGGAGGGTGGGTAAATATCCCTTTTTTTTAAACAAGAACGATTAAGAGGTTTTGTATTAAAAAAGAAATAACAACAACAAATTTATGGATTGAATCCATTGGAGTTCAAAAACCATAAAATATTGCTCTTCCTTTACAAAATGATCCTTTTCTCTAAACAACCCGCATCTATGATGGCTAAATTTTTTTACAAATTTCCCGAAAAGGAGAATGCAAAAGCTAAACATTTCAGGAGAAAGCTTGCAGCTGTCCTAAATTATTTTAAATAAGGTGATTGAAACTGCTCCTTTGTCAAGGTACCCAACAACGCTCCGGATTATTCATATTACATATCATAAATTCATAATCAAGCTGTACTCCATCATTTGCCATTTTGTTTGCAGAATAATTGTTTGAGCGTAGGATATGAAGAAAGTTAACAGCATTAAAATCGTCGATAAGACTGCTAAAAGTGTGATGCATCTTGTTGGAAGGATTTTTGTAATTTCTGACCAACTTTCTTACCTCGCTAATGATTAGTAATGAGTCTCTGAACACTACTAGATCTCTAACTCCCAAGGCAAGAGCAATTTCTGGCCCTTTCAATAAATCTAACCACTCCGCATGATTGTTGGTGCTTCTACCAAGTCCCTAAGCAAAATCTTCCTTCTTATTCACCCTTGGATAAAAAATAACTCCGCCAGCACCCGTCATTCCTGGGTTCCCTTTGGAGGCCCCATCAAAGAATAGAGTGTGACAACCCAACTTTGTCCACCAATTTCTGAAATTTTCTCAGCTTTTTCGAATTTGCCAGTTTGAAGAAGTAGGTTTTTTAGCCTCCTTTGGAGTAGGATTGATAGGAGTGAGGATATATTTCATCCATCTTTTTTCGGCAGTATTTAATGGCTCAAGCTATAAGTGCCTCAATCCTTTGGAAAGAAGAGCTTCAGTCTGTAAAGCTTTGACAGCGGAATAGACTCTAGCAGGAGTATGATTCAGGTTTTCAAATAAACTTTTG
Source organism: Pseudotsuga menziesii (assembly GCA_001517045.1). Classification (NCBI taxonomy): domain Eukaryota; kingdom Viridiplantae; phylum Streptophyta; class Pinopsida; order Pinales; family Pinaceae; genus Pseudotsuga; species Pseudotsuga menziesii. The sequence goes on along the minus strand of LPNX010057347.1, from coordinate 980,023 downwards.
TTTCTGGCTATCCAAATCTTCCAGCAAACATATTTTGGAAGAGCCATCCACGCCTTTGAAAAATCTAGTTTTTTAAATAGAGTACCTTGGTAATAGTCTTTCCAACATGCAAAAAAATCTTTTAGGTTTGTGGGAAGAGTGATATTGAAGTTAAGCTCATTAAGAATTGAACACCATACCTCATTGGCAAATGAACACTCCAGAAAGAGAGGATTCTAAGTTTCCTCTGCCCTTTTGTACAAAATGCAACGACACGATTCTTCTATGCCTCTCTTTTTTAAGTTCTCTGCTGTCATAATTTTTTGATGGGTAAAGAGCCAACAATTTTTTTATATTTTGGGCAGCCCATCACTACACCAAACGTTTTTCCATATGCCTTCTTTTCTGCTGTTGTTATGGACTGAATTATCCCCTGCCTTTACGGTGTAGACTCCGGCCTTTCCCCAACATCTGTAGTCTGGCAAGTCGATATGAATAGGCAATGATCCTTGGAGAGAAGTTTGCAGCATCGTGTAGTCTTCCTTCATCCGTTATGGCAATTCTAAATTCATCCAACCTGCCCATCTACCACTTCTGTGCTAGATCGAGATATCATTGATCGTTGACATATTTTGGCTCTTCATCCATCGCTTGAGATCCAAAAGATTATCACTGTGTTGAACGTTGCCAACATTGTCCTCCCATATTTTAATTTTTTTTCCATTTCCTGCTGACCAACGAAGATCATCCTGAATGACAGAAAACGATTTTTGGCACAATTTCCAGATTGAAGATGCGTTTTGGTGTGTTGGAATCACGTCTAGGCATCTCTCTCTGGTTCCTGTAAGATATTTCTTTCTTAGCGCCTCCTTCCACCAAGATTTTCGACCTAAGATCAAGTTCCAAATGATCTTGGTCCCCAACGCTAAACTCATAGCTCTCAGATCCTTTATTTTCGCTCCTCCTCTGTCTTTCTGTTTGTAGATCGTCTCCCAATTGACCAAATGTAGTTTCTTGTTTCCATTTTGTTTTCCACCCTGCCATAGAAATCGTTTAAGCTCTATCTCAATCTCCTGAACAATCGAATTGGGATCTAAAGATATGGAGCATATGAAAATCGGGTAGGCTGTCAGAACATAGTTTAAGAGGATCAATTTCCCAGTCAGATTAAGCCAGATAGCTCCCAGAGATTGGATTTTGTTTTTATTTTTTTCTACCAGCTCTTTCCAGTCTGATTTTTTCTTTTTTCCTTTTTGTATTGGGAATCCTAAATATCTGAATGAGTTCCAGTCTGTGCATCCTTCATATCCTAGTGTCATGGAAATCCTGGCCATCGTTCTAGTCGGACAATTCTAGCCATAGATTTTGGTTTTTACAACGTTCACTTTCCAATCTGAGGCTTTGAGAAAAGTATTAATAACTTCTCTGAATCTTTCAACAATTATGACAGAAGCTCCACCTAAAATAATAGTGTCATTTGCATATTGTGCATGATTTGCATTTTTGACTCCTCTGGCGATCTTAAGACCTATGAGTTCCCCATTATTTTTCATGGCTTGAAGATTCTTGCTTTAAAGATTCGACTACCATGATATATAATAGTGGGGAGAGTGGGCAGCCTTGGCGGAGTCCTTGAGAGGTCTAAAAGAAACCAGCAGGCCTTCCATTTACAAGAGGTGCGATCCATGGGATGCTTAAGCAGGATTTGATCCATCTGCAAAAGTTTTTGGAAAATCCGATTTTTTGCATGATCTTAAATAGAAAGAAGTGATTGACCCTGTCAAAGGCATTTTCCATGTCTAGCTTAATGGCCATACCTTGCTTCTTTCTTTCTAAGTTGGGGTGAATGGCCTCTTGGACAATGATTATATTATCCATGATTTGCCTGCCAGTGATGAAACCTCCTTGAGTTTCCAAGATAATCTTTGCCATGATTTTTTTTAATCTTGTTGCCAAGATTTTGGTAAGAATTTTGTAGGAGGTGTTGCATAAGGAAATAGGACGGAACCTTTCAATCAAGAGAGGATTTTTTTCTTTTGGAATCAAAGCCAGGAAGGTGGAGTTTGTGGCTCCTCCAATTTTATATTTTTTCGCGGTCCAATTTAGCATTTTTTTAAGATCTTCTTTGATGATGTCCCAAGTAGCTCTATAGAAGTTGATCATGAACCTGTCTGGTCCTGGGGACTTGTCTGGGTGAAGGGTCCATATTGCTTCAATAATCTCATTTTCTATGATTGGTTTTTCCAGCTCCTTGTTTTCTTCTTCATAGATGCTAGGATGAATGACTGTTAAGAAGTCCGCTTGGGCTAGAGGGCCCATCTCACCATTGTCAAAATACAACTGATTGAAGTGATGCAATGCCAGCTTCTTACTATTGTTTTGCCTAGAAATAATTTGGCTATTGCTGTCTTTCAATTCATTTATAAAATTGAAGCTCAATCTGATTTTGGTTTGCTTATGGAAATAATTTGTGATTTTGTCTCCTGCGTTTAACCAAAGTTGTCTAGATTTGATTCTAAGATACTCTTATTCATGTTTGGATGCTTTTAGAATATCACAGTTAAGGGCCTTTTCTTGAGCTAGGATTACAGGAGTGACCTCTTCTTCATCCATTTTAGAATGGAGAACATCCAAACCTGATTGGAGACTCTTTTTAACAATAGCGGGCTCTGAGTAGGAGGTAGATGCCCAGTATTTCAGAGAAGAGCGGACAACCCTAAGCTTTGATTCCTAAATGAAGCTAGGGGAGCAGGAAAAAGAGGTATTCCAAGCTGATTGTATTAGGTCAAGAGTTTTGGTATTGTTTAGACAAAGGGGATTGAACCTGAAAGGTATAGGTCCCATATTTGAAGGTAGGGAAAAGGAAAGGGAAATGGGTTTATGATCAGAAGTGGATGATGAAATAATATGAGAAGAAGGAAGAAAATATTTTCTGAATGAAGGTTGTACTTACCAGGAAGCAATCTAATCTTGCAGCGATGTGTCCAGGTCCAGCTCACTTGTTGTTCCAGGTGTATTTCCCATTTTTGGGCATAGGATCCAGTAGATCTAGATCTAGCATCAGATATTCTAGCTTTTCGCTGAAAGGGTCTCTGATGATAGAGCCTCCTCTTTTTTCCAGGCTTGATTTTGTTGTGTTGAAGTCTCCATCTATGATAACATATTTCCCCTATAGGTCTATCTTTAGAGATAGTAAGGATTCCCAAAAATCCATTTTATCTTTGTAATGGGTAGGCCCATAAACATTGCAAATGTATGTCCTTTCCATGTTGCTTTTATTTTGCACTTCTACTAATAGCCAGTGTGTGTTTTCTTTTGCCGATTTTATGTCAAATTTATTTGCTCTGCTAAATGTTGCTATTCCACCTGAAGTGCCTCTAGAACTAATGGCATTCCCCCTGATGAATTTCCAGAAGAGAGATGACCTGTTCATAACCTCGTCTTCTAGCATCTTTGTCTCTTGGATGAGAAAAATGTCTGGTTTCTTAGTATTTATAATGTTTTTCAAAGCTTCTACCTTGATTGATCCTCCCATACCTCTGCAGTGCCAAGAGACTAGTTTCATTATTTCTTGGCTAAATGAGACCCTGCACGGGGTCTGACGTATCTGGCTCCAGAAGCTTTGACATTTTGAAGTAGTCCTTCTATGCTGAGTTGCCTTCCTAGTTCTAATTCTCTTTCTACCTCTTGGTCTCTTTGTTTCTTTTGGGATTTTCTGCCTCTTGTGGCTTGGGATGGCCCTAGCCCTGTTGCTTCCTGGGTTTCTTGAGATGATGATTGACCTGGAGATGCCAGCTTTGGGTTGATCTTGCTTTGCTTAACCATTTCTACCCAAGTTCCCCCACGGGATGGTGATCTTTCATAATTTTTTCCCACGATCTCTTCATTTGTTGCAACCATCTCTGCCCAATTCCCACCAGGGGAGGTCAATATGTTTGGAGCCTTTTCAGATACTTCTTCTACCACTATTGGGGAGATGACAACCGGGGATGGAGTCCTGCTGCCTTCTATTCTATATTCCTTGTTCTGGGCTTCTAGATCTCGTATTTCCCCTTCTTCGATTTGGAGGGCGTCAAATTGATTGTTGGTGAGAGTTCCTGTGCTTTTAATAGGTTGCTCCTGATTTTTTTCCTATCCTTTTTCGAGGTTACTGGAAGAGGTAGGCATTGTTTTTTTTCCTTTCTTTGCTTGTTTCCATCCCTCTTCTGGGTTTTTTTCAGCTTCTTCCTATGAAGACTTAGGGTAGTTCTTTACAAAGTGTCTGTATTCGTGACATTTCTTGCATTTGAATGAGATTTTCTCGTAATCTACCTTTTTATAGAATTCCCATCTGTCCATGAACAAATTAACTCCTTCTGGTAGTCCTTTTTCCAAGTCTACCTCTACACAGATCTTGGCATAGATGAATAGAGGACCTTTTGGCTTGGCTTTGTCTATGTATCTACCTGATGAGTTTCTGATTGATTGCAGGGATTCATCATTCCGACAATGAAGAGGGAGATGAGGTAACCAGACCCAGACCGACACTGCTGAAGGGACATACTTTTTCGGATCGAAAGAAAGTGTCCATCGGTTGAGATATAGACCTCGGGGGCCTATAAAATAACGACCACTTTGGAAGATAAGATCTTTATCTTCTTTGTTTTCGAACAGGAAAGTGTTAAAACCCTTGCCACAAAAACAGTGCTACAAACCCCCGATGATGAGAGGCATCCAGTTTTTGGAAATCCAGATCTACATGGATTTTGGAGAGCGGCCGGATCCCAGAGAAATACCCGATTAGACCTCTCTTGTTTAGAGCTAAAGCTTCATTCGTGAAGTTTTCGACATGATTTGAACTCTTGGCACAACTACTCATTTCACAAAGTTTGAGACCAGCGTTATCCCCGCAGAGATTGGGGTGGCTACAACTAGGGCTTGAAAGGCTAGATCAATGTTACTTCATGGTTCATCTGGAGGAGGATCTGGTGGTTGAGATGCCATGAAGCTAGCCTGGGAAGCACGAGGACAAGGGTTTCCCAATAGATGAGCAGCTTGCAGATGACCTGCCCCAGCCCACGGCTACGACCTGCACGAGACCCTATAGCACGATCGACCCTCAACCAGTCTCGACCTAGATCCCCTCGTCGTTTTCAGTCCTTCAGTGAGAAACCTTCCAGGGTAGGTAAATATGCTAGTGTTATCTATATCCTCGATTTCTGGTTGAAGCAAGCTTAATAATTTGGTTGGGCGTAAAGCACTCCATTAAGAAGGTTGGGTGGATGTATTGTTGGGCGTAAAGCACTCCATTATATTGGTGGATGTACTATATTGTATTGGTGGATGTATTGTTGGGCGTAAACAATTTGATTCCATCCAATGTCTTTGTATAATTTCATAAATAATTATCCCATGGAATTTCCCAACCAAGGCTTGTCTTTAGTAGTGTAGAATACCTCAAGCATGATTCCCTCCTCCACAACCAACCTTGACTTCTCTTCACACTGTTTAACAATTCTTGTCCTTTTTTTCTTCAACATGGACCCCTTTGAATGCTTTATTGAATGCTTGAATGCTTTATGGACCCCTTTGAATGCTTTGACTCTAAACTATTGTCATTTTAGTCTTGAAACTTTTTCCTTGGTGATTGCGACTAGACATTTCAATCAAATCCTTGAGTGATATATCTACTAAGGTAGGTTGATTTTTATATGATGTCGATATCACTAACCTGAGTTGCCAGTGAGGACCATTACTTTATCTTATATGAGTACCATGACCATTATCACTACTCATGGGGAACCTTTGATTCCTCTAAGTGATACATTGGCTTTTGTTCATATCTAACTGATCTCCACCAAATGATAGAGGATCCATTTTTCCCTAAACATTCAAGGTAAAACCCTCACCTTGTCCCTTTGTAAAAGAGGTGAAACTTGTTACGGGGGAATTTCATAATGCCTTTCCCTTTTCCCTAGAAGGGTCTTCATAGTTCTTCATGACATTAAATCTTGGAATGAAGTTTGGGTTTCTATAGTAACCTAAACCAAAGTTGTTTTCTCCTTCTTCAGATAACCTAGAGTCAAAAGGAAGAGGCTTTCCTGTGTAATCTCTCGAAAAAGAAGCACAAAATTGGAGAGATGAAATTTGACCCCAAGCCTTCCAATGGATTCGCCAAGTAGTCAAATAATTGTCTACCTTTTCCATTGTTTTACAGCCTTACGACCTTTTTCTCTTCATACCACCCCATCCTCACCCACCAATACTCCTCCTAATTAAAATACATTTACTTATTTTACACAACAATTTAAAGCATTTATAAATCATAAAAAATTAATTAATTTAAATAATTCAATCATTTATTATGATTATATGTTGAGATACTACAACATACGATATATATATAGGCTATTTGGGTGTGAAGTAATAATGACTAGACATGTTGCAATTCAGAAAATTTAGTTGGCTAGGTGTACCATTTCACATACATATTAGGCTATAATGATGGGTGTGATAGGTTAATGCTAACCATATTACTATGATGGAATTATAATACATGTATAAGAATGTTGTACAATTGTACCTAATGCTACAAGTCATACAAACTATATTTATCCAAGGCCATCCTTTTATCATTTTTTTGAGGTTTAAGCTTATAAATGGATTTGCAAAATCATTTTTTGTTACGTTTATAAATGGATTTGTAAAACCACTCTTTAGATATTTTGAAACTACAAACATAGAAAATAGCATTTAATGAATACCAATTATATAGTTGAAAGTAATATTGTTATAGCGAAATCTTTAGAGCTTCATCACTAGTTAGAAAATATTAAATGCTTGATGAAATATTTCTCTTTTATATCTTTGAATCATGTTTACATAACGTGGAAGCTTATACTCTCTCAAAATTGGTGAAGTTTATCGTATGTTTGGATTTTGAAAATTCGTTGGATTGATGTTGTTTTGTTGGGTGGTTCTCTCTTCCTGGATGTTGGGTCTATTAGTATTTACCGAGTATAATTTTAACTATGATAATCATATTTTGATTATTAGATCTGCTATAACTTTAACGCAACTTTTTGTAATATAAAAAAGTTGTTTTTCTTACTGGAAAAAAAATACTCCTCCTAGAGAGAATTCAAATCTCGCTATATAACATGTTATATAACCAAGGTTTCCTTGAATATAAAAAATCTCTATATTGAAAACATAAAAAAATATTATATTCAAAACATGGAAAAAATTAAAATTAAAAAAATAACAATATTATTAGCTTGGATGATAAAATCATGCGTTCACACATAAACATGTGGCTTTACACCCAAAACCCATTGTCTAATGAAAATTTCGAGTGGTGAGTGGCAGGAGTAGCATCATGGAAGTGAATTCAAATCCAAGTACCTTCAGGCTTTGGAAAGAAAATGAATATGGTTTTTTTCATTGGGACGATCTTTCACCACCTCCAACTCCGATTGTTTGCCACTAGTATCAGTGTTCAAATTCAAACACACTGCATTGCTAACGTTCGTCATGCTCAGGCCCACCATCTAACAACACTCTATAACGAGGGACGTTTGAAGGATGCTCTGCACATTTTAAATATTACAGAAAACCATCTCCAAAATTCTCTCACCTATGTGTGTCTCTTACAGGGTTGCATTAAGAGAAAATCCTCACCAGAGGCCAAATTAGTCCACGCTCATATCATTCAGGTGGGATTCATGGTGGGTATAGTTTTAGGAAACACCCTTGTCAATGTGTATGTCAAGTGTGAGGATGTGGTGGAAACTCATAGAGTTTTCAATCAAATGCCTGAGCGAAATGTGTGCTCTTGGACTGTCATGATTGCAGGTTATGCAAGGCATGGAGTTTATCCCACTGAGGGATTGACACTCTTTCACCAAATGCAAAAATCAGGTGTCAAACCCAATCAATTCACTTTTGCTTATGTTATTCCAGCCTGTGCACACCTACCATCCCTCGCGCGGGGTGTGGAATACCATTAACATATAATAAGATGTGGATATGAGTCCAATGTTTTTGTGATAAGTGCCCTCATAGGCATGTATGAAAAATGCGGGTTTATAGAGAAGGCATACGAAGCAAAATGCATCAATGAGAAATATGTGCCCTCGTCTGCTCTTGCAACCCCAAAGGAAGAGACGAGAGTGAGAAACGATAATCCGAGGAATACCGCAACAGGTTTTGACCCCGAAGCCCTTGAGAGAGGCGCCAAGGCTCTGCGTGAAATCAACGTCACTCAAAATGCTAAAAAGGTGCGATTTCATATATTCTGTAATTTATTAATGGTTTCCAATGTCAATGGATGTTGTATTTGATCAAAAGGGAGAAGATGGTATAGAAATATTGTTCCGCTATTGGTAAATTTTGTTCACAGTATCATTTATTGTGTCTCTTTTCCTATTATATATGGAAACGTTTAAACAATTGTTGAAGACATGCTTGTGTTGTACATATTTCACAGCATTAGTTCACTTGTTCAATTGTTTCAGTTCACTGTGTATGTTTGCAACTTTTTGCTAACCCACCTATGTGAGATCCTCCTCTTCTCTAAGTGTTAGTTCATTGTAATTTTAAAAGCCACAAATGGTCACCAAAAAGTGTCCAAAGAAGGACCACAGTTCTTGAGAAGTGCATGCCTATCTTGACTCCTCAACCTTTGTAATGGCCAATGGATAACTCATACTAATTTTATGAAGACCTTCTACCATCTTTGGCAATTCACTTGGGTTCAAAGGCCCAGTTGTTGTTTTGACAACTGATAGAGTGTTAAAGCGTAGAGGGAAGAAAATAAATACATCTTCATCAAGATACTCAAGACAAAGTGTTGTTGTTTTCATAATCAAAGCATATACACCCTCTATTAGAACCCAAGATCCAACAGGTGCTTTGCTTATAGGAATTTGATGTCGAGCTTGGTAAACCCACAACTTAGTTACTTCTTTAACTGCCATGTCCTCCTTCTCATCAGGAGAATATCCTTCTCCAAGTACCCATACAGTTTTCCTTGTTTGGATTGTGCCACTATAGACTCTACCAAATGAATAAAAAACACTGCAATCATATTTTGGATATAATTTAGTTACATTTACCATAAGGGGGCCTTCAGGGTCATAGTATTTCATAGCTTGGACAAGCAATGTGTCTTGGGGACCTGTGTATATATGCTCTATCTTCTTAGCAACAACATCCTTTGTAGAAGGAATATGTTGCACCAGCATGTCTGTGAAGCCAGTTGCAGATCCAAAGATAGAGGGGTAAGATAACCTTAGTAACGACCTCACATTATGTTTATATGCAACATTTCTAAGTGTCACCCCCAACTCTATTAGGGTAGTCTCCACACTCTATATGTGTTCACCAAACACTTGGCTGTAAATTTTATACTAAGGTTCAAGAACAGAGATTTCCCTGCATGGAATTTGAATATGGAATATTTTTCAACATCCTTTAACTTTTTAAAAACAATTTCCAAAACAGTTTTTGCCAATGGGAAGGTAAGGAATGTCCATGTTTATAAAACTATGAAACATAATTCCAAATAGACAAGATGATAAAGTGTTAAATAAAATTTATTCCTTCCCACTTCTTCTTTACAAAGAGAAACCTAAATAACCCTATCAACTTGTTCAAATTTTTCCTTCTTAAATTTAGACAACCTGGCACATGCTATACACATAAATAATAGATCTCATAGGCTATTCAAGTGAATCATTTCCATGTAAAAGTAACACAATACCTGCATAGAATAACCTCTACCACCAGTTTTTTTTGGATTACAATAGATTAAACTAGACCTATTACACTAGCCCAAAGGGATTGGGACTAATGGTGCAGGGTTATTATTTTATCATGATTCATCAAGGTTTTAGTTCCATGGGTTTTATTCAGCACCTCAAGGTAGGAACATAGATATTCATAGGCAGCGATTGAATTTAGGGCACACATAGCACCACCCACAAGGATATATTACAAATCCAAAACCACTCCATATTTTCCTCGAGCCTTTCCATGTCATTTTAAGGGATTACCACATAATTTGTTGGTAATAGATTTATATTTATCAATAGAGTATCTTGTTTTCTAGGTTAAACATCCTAGAAAGAAACTAAACTTGAAATATTTTTTAGTAGTTAGTCATATGTTGGATGCTCACATGTGCCATTGTCCTACTTGCACCACATGTAAAAATGATGGCATGAGATGTCAAGTTTCATGAATTTATTACCATGTCAAAGTATAGGTCATACCATGTTTACCCTCTTCATCTTATGCTTTTGGAAACTTTTTTCTTATGTCCAATATTTACACCCTACACTATCCTTTAGTATGCTTGATTCCTTTTGTATTAGTATGTTGAATTGGGTTTAAGCTATAATAACATAACTTTTCTCCCATGACTCTCATGTTGATTCACCCTTGACTCTTATGTGGATTAGATTACAAAAGTAGGGCACATGAAAAATTTGTAAAAGGTTTAGTCCTAGACCTTTTTTAATCCACAATTCATTTTCATAGTAAAAAAATTCATGGATGAGAACTCCCCAAAGATCTAACAAATTCAGTTCAAACAGAGAAGATAAGGATGTTCTAGGATCCCATCTAACAAATTCCACTCCACGGTGAATATTAGCTAGTGGATAATAGATGAGAACTTGGCCCAAAGTGTTCCAATTTCCAAAAAGTCCCCTCTGAAAAATCCCATCTTGACAGTTCCCCAAGGCAAAGGTAAGGCTACTTTGAATTTCATTAGTTCCATTAACAAAAATTTAAGGGTTGTCAATGTAATTGTATGACAAGGTTAAACTTCTGAATTAGTAGAGATTGATTCCTTTTGGAAACTCAATTTCTGTCTCAGTTCCTTTCCTGTCAAGTTTTAAAAAAATCCTGTAAAAATGTTCTTGAAACAATCTGTATATTGGGTTCCAGATACAAGCGTAACATAGAATTGTAAAACCAAATGCAATTCAGATGTATCCATTTCTATTTTACTAATAATGCATACCTAAATAGTTCAAAGAACCTTGTATAGTGTTCTATTTTTCTTTTGAAATATATCCAAATAGTGGAGAGAGATTTGTGCAATGGTCTTTTACTTACTTACCTCAGCTTCATATGAGGAAAATGTTTCATGTAGTGGTTGTATCTCTAAGATGAGTTTGTTTCAGTGTTTATTCACTGTCTTTGTGTTTGTGTGATGTCTTTTCTGTTCTTTCATTGGAAACATGTTTTCATATTTATTTGTATGGTCAAGAATCTAATTGAAATTGAGAAAACATGTAAAATTATGGTTATCAACATGGATCTACAATCTCGTGAGGCATGTGATTTTTGCCAAAGTTTTGCACATTTGATATTTTGTAAATGTTCTATATAATAAACAATTTTGATATTTGAAGGTACACAATTCAATGTTTGCATATGAGGAAACAATTTCATGCTTGACACGTAGAACAACAAATGAGGGCCGTACCCTTAAATAAATGCAATCCGAGACACAGTCACATACTTTGCACAGTCATGCTGAGAAAGGACACATAGTCACATAGTGCAGAGACACACAGTCATACTTTTCATGTTTGCATGTGAGGATTGCATATGAGGGTACAACCCTTATGGTTGGTCCATCCATCTGAATGCTAGCTTGCATTATAATGACTCAATTAATAAATTCAGAGGATAAATCCTTCTTGGAAAATACAACACCTAAATGCTGTGAAATGAATCATGTGCACTACTAGTGAGATATGCAACATGAAATATGCATATCCTTCATGCAAACTAGACATTGCTCATGAAAATTCGGTCTTCCCATTTATCTTGCATGCAAACTAGGATATTGCCCATGCAAATTGATGCATGCATGATTTTTTCATCCTATTTTTCTTGTTGTTACAGATGTTCATATTAGTGTTGCATTAAAGGATGTGAACTGCAGGCCATAACTGTCATACCACACATTGCAAGCCATCTAAAGTAAGGCTATGATCCCATTATAAATAACCTGGTTCTTCTTCTATCGCTCTGCAAGGTCAACATACTAGGTTTCATTTACTGATATGGCAGTTGCTGATGGTATTATTTGTAGGTGGACAAGTTGGCACAAAGCTCAACAGTGGTCACAAAATGACTACTAACCATCTCTTAATATTTGGATTCAGTAAACAGTGTAGGACCAGAATAGAGTGCATTTAGCTACCCTCAATTGGGATTTGGCATTGTGGATAAACCTTTTATGCTTTCTATCTTGCGAGTTTGATGGTTCACTACCAATCTGTATCATCAATGTTGTAAGTGTGAATATTTAGTGTGTTGGAATACGCAATAATGTAGATCCATCTTAATTTCATATCTGTTAAGCACTGAGAGGGATGAAAAAGAAATTAAGATGTGAATCTCTTGGTGCTTAAATGATCCCGAGTTAAGATGAATCTATGATGGTGTATGTGTGTGTGGGGGGGTAATTAATGCTTTATATTATTTTTTTTAATTTATTTTATTTTATATTACGCTTTTTTTATATTTTGATTGATAAGCATGGATGTTACACCTCATCTATACTGGGCTGTTTTTTTTGAATATTGGGCTGACTTATTCCATGTGTCACTTTGGAATTTAGGCATGGATGTTAACATCTCCCTCATACGAAGCTGTAGAATACACCTCATTTTTCTTGGTGCAATCAACAAAATTTGGACGAGAGTTAACTTTGTGATGATAATTTATGGACCTCAACTTAAAAGATCTTATAAGAGGTTTCGTGAGTATATGTTTTTATCTTAAACATTGATTTGTGAGAAAAATTACAATAAGGTTGTTGACACCCAAAATAAGAGAAAGGTACCAAAGCTTAAATGGAACTTTACAAAAACTTACATTATTTGGTTGATCTTCAAAGACCTTCACATACAAAAAACCAGGCAAGCACACCGTAGGAAGACAACTTCTCTATATCTTCTCCAACTGCACTAATCAAAGATAGATCTAATATAGAACCATAAATCAACATAATATTGATCATGGAACAATGTAATCCTTGACTAAGTAGTGGACTCACTAAACTTACTGACTACTCCACTATTATATATTTGTTCATAAGGTTACAATCACATGAATGACAATTGGCACCCCTTCTTAGGCATGTGTTTCCTCCCATGAAGTTCAACTTCAAAGGTACACACATAAAAGATCAGGAAGGAAAGTGGTAAAGTCTTTTTCCAAGTGTGTCATGGGTTAGGTTTTGATCTCCATTAATTCCCCCCAAGGGTAAAGGATTGGACCTTAATGCTTCTAGCAAGTCCTACATCTACACATGCGATATCTACTTGGTTTAATGAGAGAGTTTGTTAGGAAAGTTACCTTCTTATGACCAAATAGGATATAATCATGTATGGAATGACTAGTGTGCGATGTGCAACAAAGTGTCAAAGAAAATATGACACGAGGTTGATAATATTAGGATTTTATACCAGTGCACACACAACATAATCCTCACAATCATATTGGAGAGAATGATAAATGTCACATATGTTAATAATGTTGCAACCTATACATCTATGAGTGCTTCAAGTGGGTTAACCAATATACAAGTACCGCTATCTCAAGTTAATCATGCCCCAACTTTAGGGGGATATATATCATGTCTGGCTCATGACCGCTTGAGCTAAATCTCGGGGCTCCTCCCTCTATTGCACTTTATGTCTCTTCTTTCTCTCATTTCTGGAAGTACTCTGCTAGACTGAACATCTGCTCAAGGTTTTAATCTCTCAGGGGACATTGTCTCTCTTTTTCTTATTTAATCATCTGGGGTATACAAGGTGTTGTCTGGTTTTATTTTCCTTGTGTCAATTTTTTCTGTTGCAAGAGGAACTTGATAGTAATACATTTAAAAATGTTTGACAACTACATCAAGACATAGTTTCATGTGACAAAACGTTTTCCAAATTTACCCAATTTCCAAGATTGCAAGGTGGAAATATTTTGTACGTGTAGAAAATGCTTGAAAAATCTATCTAAAAGCAAAGGTTGGAATGGGAAAAGTTCCTCAACTGACTTCAACTTGTAGCTAATTTAATTTAAGTAAAATTTAACTTCAGCAAAAATGTAAATATTAATATTTTTTATCCTACGCCTCCAAGAATGTCCATCGACTTCCACTGACCCTTTCTCCTTCTACAACTTATCAAATCAGATTGAATTTTGCAAGTCTAATATTTTGAGGAGATTCTTTTGGTGTATCTTGTTTATGTTTAAATGGTTATGGAGATGAAATATCTCTCTAGGTGGAGGTGAATCTGTTTTGGCTATGCGTTCTATGTTTTGAATTCTTGGTACTTTTACTAGGCTATCAACCTCCAAGGGACATTGCAATCATTGGGTCTTGGATTGCAACTGAACTAAAGCAAAACAGTCCTTAGCAATGATGCCGATGAAGAAAATGCTATGTAGAAGGAAGATGAATTGCAGAGGATAAATATGTTGTGAAGGAAAAATATTCTCTTAAATCCATTTGAGGGAATGGTGATTGCTAGTAGGTGAGCATCATGAGTGATTTTTAGCAATTTGCAGAGACTGAGAAGTCGAACATTAGCATGATGGACTTGTTGTTGCATGATTTAGCAGTCTTATGATGCAAGGACTATCTACTACAGACCTGCGCACATGGTCATAAGGAAATAAAATTACTTACATCTTGATTACATAATAATGTTAAAACAAAAGTCTCCATTTCAGAGAAATATCACAGTAAAATGCAGCCTTAGACATTGGTTTCGAAATGGAAGTAATAAGAGATGATGGATTTGCTCCAAATTATGATGAGCCTGTTTGTAATCTCTCCTATATTCTACATTGTCTTTATGTTAGGATCCATTAGCAGATCAGATCCTCTGTAGACATGAGGTATGAAATTTAAACAGTTCACAAGTTAATCCCCATGAGAGCTAGCTTCTGCAGACTATAACAAAGGCATTCCAGTTAATCATAGGATCCGTCCCCATGAAAATATAGTGTGCATACACTATCGAAGTTGAGATCAATAGTTGCTTGATTGCTCTCCACGGACACGTGTTGCATACGAAGTACCTGCCAATCAATACCAGCTAAGGAAACCAAAACCATGTAAGGAATTCTAAGAAATACTAGATAATTTCACATGCGCTTCACAACAAGACAACAAAACTACTTTTCTAAAAATTAAGAAGTTCATTCAATGTTGTAAATATCAGCATACATATCTTTGATTTTACAACAAAACTACTTTTCTAAAATTAAGAAGTTCATTCAATGTTCTAAATATCAGTGTACATATCTTTGATTTTATTAAGAATTGTTTCTATCTTTTTTACCTCTTACTATTGTCCATTAATCTCTTTCTAAATAGAACAACAGAAAAAAAATAAACAACATGCTGGTCCTCATGCAAGAGGTCACTTATTTAGAACTTAACATATGTATTCTACTTTTAGTTGCATGTATATACCACATCAGAAGACCAATGTCCATAAAGTCATGTCATACTCCCATACCACAATTTATACAAGCCCTATTCAGTGCTATATGGATCGTAGCCCTTAGTAACCAGTGGAACACGGACTACTACATGACTCTTAGACGTTGCTGTGAATCTTTTTCTCTCAAGTGCTCATACATGAACTGTTCTGAAATTTTGACGTTCAACGTTATCCTTTCCTTTATCAGTTTGAATGATATCCAATTTTTTATCAAATTTTGCTCTGTTCTAAATAGAAAGTTGATATTTTCATTATTCTTTTGTTATCATTGACAGGATTTTGTTTCAGATGATTTAATCTTCTGTGGGGTTTTTGATGGCCATGGTCCTTATGGTCATCTTGTTGCCTGTATTGCCAGTGAAATTGCATTCAATTTGGCAATCTTTCAAGGATAAAACAAACACCATCAATGCATCTGATACAAACAATAATAAAAGAAAGCAAAAAATACCCAAAATGTTTTTGGCAGTGACAACCAAGTCAGTTCAGCAAAGGAGTCCAGTCTTTTTTCTGCCTGGAAAGACACCTACCTAAAAGCGTAGAAAGTAATGGACAAAGAATTGAGGTCTCATCCAACTATAGACTGCTTTTGCAGTGGAAGAACCACAGTTTCAGTTGTTATACAAGTAATTTGTGATTAGTTGATGTATTCTATATCTATGAATTATGCATGTAATGTCCTTTGTTTCTGTTTTGTCGTGGTTTTTGTTGTTTTAAATGAAATAAATGATATAGAAGTTCCTTTTAGTGAGGTGAAATTACACACCTTCTGTTTTATAAACATATAAGTTAAGTATCTTACAATCTCAATGTCCAAAAAGTTAAAACTAAACATCTGAAAAATATAAAACCTGTTGGCATCTAAACAAAGCAAGCCAGATAAAGTATTCTGTTGTGAATCCTAGTTGGACTTGTATTCTGGAGAAGTTAAATATTGAGTTCATCCAAATTTCTATCTTAAAAGAATATCTCTTATGCTGTTAAATGTATACAAATTTAAGTAATTAGTTCATGTTAAAGCCTTCTAATCACAAGGGCTTGTGTTTCATGCTTGCAGTTCATTGTCAAATTTTGAGGGTTTTTATTTTTTTCTGATTTGAGGGAGATTACCTTTTCATTAGGAATATTGGGGATTCTCGGGCTGTCCTGGGAACAAGAGAAGCCGATGGTTCTCTCGTTGCCATTCAGCTAACAGTTGATTTAAAGCCGAACTTTCCAAGTAGGTTTTTGGTGCCAAGATCCACAAGCTGGTTTAAGAACTAATGATCTGGGAGTATGCTGAGGTCAATGGAATGCAATTTGTGCTTTACTTTTATTGAAAAATTCCAACCTTTTCTTTTTTATCATCCCCAATAAAGTTTGCAATTGCATGTCTTTCCAGGGGAAGCTGAGCACATCCGACGATGTAAGGGTCAATTTTTTGCTTTGCAAGATGAGCCTGAAGTACATAGGGTGTGGTTACCATATGATGATGCACCAGGGTTGGCAATGGCAAGGGATTTTGGAGATTTTTGTTTGAAAGAATATGGTGTAATTGCCATACGGCCTGAAGCTTCTTACAGGTTGTTGACAGAGAGGGACCAATTTGTGGTTCTTGCATATGATAGGGTGAGTCCTTTATATAGAACTATGCACGTTTATACATGTTGTTATTGTCATAGCATTGATGCAATCGTACTTTCTATAGAATTTCATTGAATATGGAAGTCAGTATATCTGAGGCACTTTGTTAAAACAAGTGTGAGTTTCAACTTGTATTATAGTGCATTCGTTTTTCAATATACCTGTGTAAAGTCTGATTATTATTCCAAGCATCAAGAGCTCGTGCTAAGATTACATTTGTTGATTGCAACCTATGCTTATTTGTTCTAGAATGCCTGGCTGACATATTTTCGTGGAAGTCCTCATTTCAAAATAGTTTTGAGCTGTCTATTTGACCACATATATGGAGCCTTTTCCCTTCAATTTATTGCATTTCTTGTAGTTGTGAATCGTGATAGTTATGTTCAATTTTCCTGCTTCAACAACAGAGAATTAATTATTTGTTATGGATAACAACAGTTAAGGATAAAATTATCCTTGTCAGTACTATGCTTCATATATTACTTTATAGAACAAATACATAAAACTTCATACAACTACATCATGCAGACAACAGGAGTGCCAAGAAAGTCTTGGTCTACAAAAGCTAAAAATTCCAATATATAATCCCAGGATGCCACAGGGAGGTACTCAACATCATGAAAATGAACCAAGGTGGACTTGTGGTAGTAGAACCAACTCTTTCTTAAAGCACTGTAAATCCCTAAGAGTCAGAGGATTAGGAACCTCATTAAATGTGACTTTACTATGATGTTTCCATAGAAAGTCATCTTTTTTTTGTTTGAAAAATATGTTTTATTTTCATGAAAGAATATTTACAAATAGAAAATGGAAGGGTATATACAGTGAGTTTCATAACCTCTTCCCGAGAATGACTAAAGCATAAATAAAATTAGAATACTTAGTAGAATCTGAAGATTCGGTGTCTTTAATCCACAATGTCCCTTTGGCCAAAAGCTGGTAACATACCTCATCTTTCCAAAAAGAACTAAATGTAGACAAATGTTCATCTTTGTTGAATGTTCACATGGAAAATGTTTTGCTTGAAATAACAAAGCACAAAAAGCAAAATTGGGTCCTGCAAAATGTTTTGATGCCCTTGTACCCTGCTACAAGACCTTTTATCTTCATAAATTTTACTTTCATAAATAGTCTAGTATTGTTCACTGCTAGGGCGTTTCACATATATCAGAAAAGGAGAAACAGAACATACAGTGAAATCACATACAATCACATTGACCATTAAACCAAATTGGAATCAATCGTCTCCTTTTACTACACCAAAAACTGATTTCTTGACAGAGCATTAGGTAGTCACTGTACAACACTTGGTCTTAATTTTTAAACCTCTATTGCTATCCACGCATTTACAGAACAACCTTTTCTACCAATCCAAGTACAATTCCAGATTCTTAACTACTAACCAAATACAATTTGGTTGCATTTTGTTCTTATATTAAAAGTACAATAATTTTTCATTTAACTCATTGACAATTGCCATCGGTTGAGCTGGTGGTTCACTGCATAGTAGAATTGTAATTAGGTGGGAATTTTACTTACTAAAATTTCTACTTTGTGGGCTTGCAACTAACTTGACTTACCAGGGGTGTCAAGTGTTTTGGTGGGAAGGGGATTTGTCTTTGACCCCAAAGTAAAACAAGTCATTGAGTTTGCATGGGGAATTGGCATCACTTCTAATAATATGGCAGAAGCATTAGCTTTACTCCAAGCATTCCAAAAATGGTGATTGAAATCATCCCGAATCTGCCTTGATTTGATAAACAAGCCAATAGCATGAACTATCAATTAAGATGTTGTTACCACTCATTATGTCCTCTCTGTCATCATTCTTTGTATGCCAATGCCTCATGTACTGAAGATGAACCAATAAAATATATACATCAATTCATGTATGTCATGCTAGGCTTGCATAACATTGGTAACATTATATCTATTTTAATGTCTCTTCATGTTTTCTATTAGATGTATGTTACTGTCTCCTTACTATTGTATTTACTGCGCATATAGACTATGCATTTGGATCAAATTCATATGAACATTCAAGAGCATCCTCCTTGTAAGAGATGGTACCTCATTAGTAAAGTCTGGACATATACACACCAACAAACGCTTAAATCTCATCAATCTAAATGAACACCTCATTATCAAATACACATTGGGGCAAATTTTGTGTTAACAGGTCCATAGTTGGAGCATAATTAATTCTACTCACACTAGGTGCTATGACATATAGCAAATAATGTGCCTAGCTTATTAAAGAGATTGTTCATTGTTCACTATCTATTCTACTCACACTAGGTGCTATGTCAGATAGAAAATAATGTGCCCAACTTATTGAAGAGATTGTTAACCATTTACTATCTAATATGCACCCAGTGGTAGGGGGTAATTTTCTCCACTGTGATATTAACAATAAAAAAGTACTCATACTTGGCCTTGGTTTGAAAATAGATTCTCATCATAGAATTCAGATGGACTATGGTACCTCTCATAGTTTGCCGTCTGTTTTAATCATTTTTGCATATAACCTTGTCAACCATATAAATTCATTAGTGCTGAAAAAATCTGATGCAGATAAGGGAGGACTAAAATTAGTATCAATTAGAGCCATTTTGTCAACCAATACCAAAGATTTTGCATCTGTTTTCTTACTGATGCGATTTTGACTATCAATAAGAGCATGACCTCATCCTATTTTTTTTTCTGTTTTCCTCAATATGCTCAGGCCCCTATATTTTAAGGACTCTTGCTTGCATCTGTGGAATGCTTGAAAATTTTTGTGCTAGTCCTTGTTTAAAGGTCATCCACCAAGCACCGTACTCAAGATCTCAGTTTCTAGTATGTATAATTTAGTTATCCAGATGTTTTGAAACTCTTACTAGAGCCATTGAAATATCCTACCCACTTTTGATTTTAATATTTTGAGGTCAACCATCAAATTCAATGTGCAACCTTTTATATCTTTTCAACTCGAGTTGCCAATGGTTTGAATACTGAGAAGATTCAAACGCGAGTTTAACGAACAAAACATAAAATTACATCTTACACAGAATTGAATATGGGCTGAAAATATTCTTTCTTAACCATGCAATTGGAAGAATGAAATCCTAGTAGGATACATTTATGTACATATCATAGGATATCCTTCTATGCTTTTGACCATATTCAGTCTGTCCACAATTTATGTCCTTATATTGTAGCATTACACATCATCAACATGATACTATTTTTTTACCTCTATTCAGTGTCAAACACATAGAAGGATTGAATGCTCTTTCTAATGATGATGTCTGGGGACTGTTGGGGGCTAGAGGACATGGCTGGATGTTTCTGGGAGGCATCCAAGAAATAAGAGTAGACCCTCTACCAATACTTGACGCCACAGAAAGGAATCTCATGATACGACTCTAGCCCTGGTTGGGGTGTTGATTGAATCTGTGAAGATAACATTTGTGCCTAGTTTATGTGGGAAAGACCCAATCAACTTTGGGATTAGATGCTCTGTGTGGTCTCACATACCTGATGTTGGATTTTCTATCCATCATAAGATCTTCTTGTCTCTTAGCACCAACAAGTGCTGAAATAGGATTGAAAAAGGTGCTAAATTATGGCACATCCTACTATGGCTTAGATATATAATTATGGCACATCCACTTGGACTAATTATTTCACATCCTACTATGGCTTAGATATATAATCTTCTCCATGCTCTTAAAACCTCTTTATTCATATTTTGACCCCATTACCCTTTGGATTGACTTTGGTTTTGGTCCACCATCCCATTTACTTCATTAATCTAGTGGAGTGCAGAATTCATTAATTCAGTTTGTTCCATCATGAAGCATGTCTATTATGGAGTTGATGACAAAGTGTTGAAAGATACTGGAGGCAGTAATTCATCTACTCAAGTTGTTGTACCACCTCCTGATGATGCATCAATTTCAATGATTGTTGAAATGGGTTTCTTAAGGGAAATGGCTGAATAATCCCTTAGAAATGTTCATTCAAACCATGTAGAGATGGAAATGGAATAGTTATTTCCTCATCCAAACAAGCCCTTGCAAAAATATGATGAACTTGCTTGAGTGTTAGCTCTATTATTTGGAAGTATTGAATCTTCAACTAAGGAAGATATGGCTACAAGACAAAAGGATATTGACTAGGAAGAGGATTTGGTACAAGTTCCTTCTATTGAAGAGATATTTTCCACTTTCATTAAGTTACTCATTAATGCTAAGGAATCTCTAGATTTTCCTTTAAAGGACTTGCCGCTAACATCATGCACTCAAAACGATGGTCAAGCAAGAGCCAAAGTTATATTATTTCTTGCAAAACAACTGAAATATTGTAATTGGGATCTTGGAAAGGATAATAGCATGTTGTCCTGGCCAACTCATGCTTTGGATCTAATTTTACATGAATACAATACAACTTGTGAAATTGCTGCTAACAATGGTCTTGTTAGTGTTTTGCTGGATATCTTGTCTAGTTTTTACCTGGATCCATCAAAAAGTGACAACCTTCCATATTTTAAGTATGTGATCCCCATGCTACTTGTTATAGCTCATTTTACCACACATGGTTGATCACATATTTATGGTCTTCCCTATCCCTCTGCAGAATCTTTAGACCCCATGGACTGATATTATACTTTGATGTTTCCAAGTTCATCCCTAAAAATACCTATTTATTGTTGTATGTGACTTTTAATCCCATACTCGCGTGTATACACGACTTTTGACCTCAAACCCGCGTACATCGGGGTGTGTGCATAAATCCAAATATTTTTTGAGTTTTCCTTGATGTGTATTCCAACCACTTGACTCTTGGCCTTCCATATGCCTTGAGATTGCTCATATTTGACCCTCCATTACCCCTTTGGAGTGCTATATAAGGAACCCCTTGGATACATTGAAGGGGAGGAATTGAAGAGAAAGAAAACTATAGTCCATTGTTGTCGAATCTTGCATATACTTGAGTATTCATCCCTTTGTCCCTTTGGAGCACTTTGTGTTCTTCCCAATCTTGCCTTTGCTTGTGAGCTTGCTATCAAGAGATGGAGGATTGAGGTGGTGGAGGACTCGGTTTCTCCGGTTCGCAGATGTGCCGACAGAGGTTGTCACTTGTGTAATCTCTGGTTTAATTAATAGAAATATCTTTTCCTGTCCAATAATGTGCATTTGAATGAATATTGAATCCATGGATATGTTTAATTGCTTATACATTATTGATTATATATGCTAGAGTAGATCTAACACCATATTATATAGAGTGCTTGTCTTGTTTGCTGTTGTTGAGAGCAAATTAATAGCGCAAGAGGGATTGGAAAAAGCTCAATGGGGATCTACTTCAACCGTCCAGAATAAGGTATGATTCGAGATCCTTTAGCATTAGATGTTTGGTTTCTCTTGCATATTGGGAAGGGATTGATTTCTTAGGTCTAGCTGTCTGTTGTGGTACACCCCAAGCCATATGAAGTTTCTCTTTGTAACAGAATTGGTGACCATACTGGGGAGGAACCTAGTTGTTTCTCTTTGGGGGTTTTCAGTATTCAATGTACTTGAATTGCTCTGATTTCTCTGTTTCTGTGTCGGGTCTGGGGGCATGTTTTCCCAGTAGGGTCCTGAAGGAGTAAATTTTGTCTCAGCTTGTCTGTTTGCCTTGTTTTTCTTCATATTTCTTACTGTACATGGGTTTAGCTTTCACAGTCACGTATACATGCGGGTTTTCCTTGAATAGTCGCGTATGTACAATGGTTTAGCTTTATTCGGAGGATTAAAATGTTCCTGGGTGATTTTGGATGATTGTTGAGTCTTCTTGGATGCTTCTGGAGTCTGTGTACACCCTTTGTTTCTGACCAAAGAATATTTTTAGTTTGATTTTTAGAAATGTTCTTGTCATTCATTTTCTACTTTTTGTTTTGAGATTAGTGCATTAGGTCTCTTTTACCTTGGTGATTTGCTTGGCTGTTGTTTATGAGTGGTTGCAGAGTCTGAGGGTTGTACAGTCATATTTTTTGCTTTTATATCTCATTTAATTCAAAAATACAAAAATATTTTGCTTTTTGCATAGTTATGCATTGCTTGCATTTTGCATTAGCATGGAGGCTTGCATTAGGTTTGGTTGGTGAATTATAGTTAGATTTTCATATAGGAATGATTGCACTTACATTTGAAGGAAAAAATTTTCACTTCACGTAGTAGCATACCCTATTTTTCATTCTACATAGTGCATTTTCATTGATTGTTAGGTGTGCATTGTGCTTCATGTCGTGTCATAACACCATAAGTTGCACGACCATAACCCTTTGAGTAATTACATCCAAATAAAATCAATGCTTAATAAAATGAATTACACTCTTTTCTTTTCTAGGGTGCATTAACAAGATAAGGTTTTAGGGTCTTGGAATAGTTCATTGCAAGTTAATTCTCCAAGACCACTAAACAAAACAATTAGGTGTCTGTCCAGGGGAGAGTTTGAAACCCTTGGTATAATTAGTGTTTCTCAGGACACTCCTCTTACATGGGAGCTAAGCATGAGGTAGTGCACGCGATTGTGACTGGGATGACCCCTGGTCACTTTCTATGAGCACCGGAGATATTTCTAGGATCGTATTCGCATCTGGGGGCTCTTTTGAGTTTCAGACTTTGCTACCTTACCCATACGGTCGATCCCACCTGCGACTGTTCGCATGAGCATTGGTTATATTGGGGTGACCTTAGTTTCCTTATTTAGGTATCGAGGGGGTACTTGTAGAGGTTATTCTATAGGTGTCCTGGCCAGGTAGGGGTCAGACAACACAGTCGATTTATGTGTTGAAGATGAGGGCTACTATAATTGGTTATGTACCTCTGCTTGTAGTGTATGGGGTTTCAAGCCTCTCCTAGGCGAGACATACCTGCTGCATTTGGGAGCTCACATATCCTCCCCTTGGTTTTATTGTATTTTGGCTATAGATTCTCTTAGGAGTGTGCTCTTTGTGTGCTAGTGGGCTTTTGGGATCATGGTTACTTGAGTATATTTATGTTCTCTTGAGTTTAGATCCTTTTATTTTTGGCATGCCTGGGATCTTGTCACCCTTCCTTGGTCCTAGCACGGACCCTGGTGTTAGACTTAGGGGCATCACAACCCCTTACCGTGCTCATGGATTTGGGAATGGTCATATTCCACCCTCTACTCCATTTGTGGAGGATTTTTATTCCCTTTGCTCGGTCTTTACACCAGTGATCACCCTCATGGGGTGGTAGTGGATACTTCCTTTGAATGCGTTGTCATGATTAGTCCTCCCTATATCCTATAGTTTGGACTCTTTACTGACTCTTTCCAGTTGTTTTGGACTAATATTGTTGTCATGTAGGGTCCAGTTTTGTACACTCTCTCCGAGTCTTTGATCCATTTGTGCTTATTACAAGTATAATTTTGAACTGGCATATAGGTTAGGATTTCACATTCGCTTGCATTTTGCATAACCTTATGACTGTTTCATCTTAACCCTAGGTACAAACCCATTCTATCTTGTCACAGAACCTTCTTACTACTTTTAGAAGTGACATGTTGTGAATGCTAGAGTTTTCCCATACATGGGTACCCTAGTGAGATCCTATATTGCATTTGGTGCCCATGCCGACATTTCTCCTTTAGGGTGTGGGAGTCCTTTATATAGTACCACCATGACTTTGAGAAAGAGATTCATTCTCCCCTTGAAATTTATGCTGACCTTTCCCAGGACTCCCTTGTATATGTCAAGTTGTAATTGCCTTATCATGAGTTTTTCTTGCCTTATTGAGATTTATGCCGACTTCCCCGACTTTGATTATCAGCCATATATCTTGAGCTTGTCTCATATCTAGCCAAGCAGAGCGTTTTTACATATATTTTGCAGCTTGATCCCCTAGTTTTTACAAGGAGGGGACCTTCCCCCGAGTGTCGTTATCCTGCACATGTTTCCTTGCATTGAGCATAGGTATGTTCCGCTGCTTGGAACTAGCTTGTTTGACCCCTGACACTCATCTCCTCCTAGATTTGTAACTATAAAGCACTTTTATTCTTTTTTAAGCTTTTCAAAATATCTAAAAAAGTCCAAAAAAATAAAAAACACCAAAAATCCGGACAGGAAAAGAAGTTATCTTTGGCAGCAGTCGAGTCGTGTTGCCTTCGAATAGAGCACTGTATATCACATCCTTTGGTTGTGTTATTAGTTTGAATTTAGGAGCTGTACTCATTAGTCTGAGTTTATCTCCATCGATTGGTTAAGCTTACAATCCCCATGGAGCCTCTGTTGATGCCTCCTGCGTCACATAGATGTCTCAGTTTGCATATCGAGTCCATACTTCTTACATTCAATCACCATTTTCCTTTATGATCTTGTTCGAAGGAATTTGAATCCTGAGTCGGCCATTCCTCGATTATCTTGAATTTGCATGTCGGCCATTCCCAGTACTGTTACTGGTTTGTGCACATCTTGTTCGAGTTCTTCCACATTATACAGCATTGCTGAGTACCTCGTGTTTGTTGATGGGGGATCCTTTAATGCCATCCTTCCAGCAGATTCCATCCCATCGACTTCAAATCATTTATTCTGGGATAGGAGTCTAGAGTCATTTGAGTGCCTTGAGACTTACAGTCATCAGTGGTAGGTTCTCTCGCCATTGACAGTTTTGGGAATACAACAATGTCCCCTGATCAATGGGATTCTTCCAAGTGTTTGACCTCAACACAGCTATTCACACTTGTTAGATTGCACTTTAGTAACTTGATTCCCATTTTCATTATCGGTGGGTGATCTCGCGTCTGTTAATGGTTAACATTAATGACCGGTAATCAGATGATGGAATACTATGTTCGACCTCGAAACCTCTATTCACATAGTAGGACATGTACTCGTAGCGGTTTGTGTAGAGGACTTTCCAGCTTAGTGGCATTCCACATATGCTACCTCCTTGATCGTGCCAGTGTTCATGAGATTTCAACTCTCGTGATTTGATTCTAGTGTATGTCAGATATCTTTAGCCATTATGGAGATCTTGATCCTTTGTATATCTTCATCATGGAGATTCTGATCTATTATATATTGTACGTGGCAATGACCACACATGTCACATTTTGTATATCATGCCTATTCATGGCCATTGTACTCTTATGTATCCAGGACTGCTATATGTATTTGCAGTCATATGTAGAGATTGATTATTCTACTATACTGAAGGATGGCTGGTTCTTCCACTTGGTTCTTCATCACTCCACTTCTGGGATGGAATTTATAATGTATTTCAACCATTATGTTACCCCTCTGACCTCACACATTAGGGGGCATATGTTACAGCTTATTTTACCACACATGCTTGATCACATATTTATGGCCTTCCTTGTCCCTCTGTAGACTCTTTAGACCCCATGGACTGATATTATACTTTGATGTTTCCAAGTTCATCCCTAAAAACACCCATTTATTGTTGTACATGACTTTTAATCCCATACTCGCGTGCATATGCGACTTTTGACCTCAAACCCGCGTACATCGGGATGTGTGCATAAATCCAAATATTTTTTGAGTTTTCCTTGATGTGTATTTCAACCACTTGACTCTTGGCCTTCCATATGCCTCACGATCGCTCATATTTGACCCTCCATTACCCCTTTGGAGTGCTATATAAGGAAGCCCTTGGATACATTGAAGGGGAGGAACTAAAGAGCAAGGAAACTATAGTCCATTGTTGTCGTAGCTTGCATATACTTGAGTCTGCATCCCTTTGTCCCTTTAGAGCACTTTGTGTTCTTCCCAAGCTTTCCTTTGCTTGTGATATTGCTATCGAGAGATGGAGGATTGAGGTGGTAGAGGCCCAGGTGGAGGACTCATTTTCTCTGGTTCGCAGACGTCCCGACAGAGGTTGTCACTTGTGTAATGTCTGATTTGATTAATAGAAATATCTTTTCCTATCCAATAATGTCTACTTGAATGAATATTGAATCCATGGATATGTTTAATTGCTTATACATTGTTGATTATATATGCTAGAGCAGATCTAACACCATATTATATAGCATGCTTGTCTTGTTTGTTGTTGTTGAGAGCAAGTTACTAGTGCAAGCGGGATTGGAAAAAGCTCAACTGGGATCTACTTCAGCCGTCCAGAATAAGGTATGATTCAAGATCCTTTAGTGTTAGATGTTTGCTTTCTCTTGCATATTGGGAAGGGATTGATTTATCAGGTCTAGCTGTCTATTGTGGTACACCCCAAGCCATAGGACGTTTCTCTCTGTAACACTACTAGTTGTTGATAATTTTCTATAGTTGAAGAACAAATTCGATTCTAATATTATGATATTTAAACAGTCCAAGAAAAAAGATGGTGGTGTTGAGAATACTGAGAACTTGGGGTCTAATCATCAAAATCATACAAAGCACATGTTGGTTGCGTCTGAAGGGTTCATAACTACTGAAAAGTAGAAAAAAACTATTAACATAGTCTGCAACTTCATTTAGATGAATCTTACCTCAATTGTTGTACAAGCTCTTCTCCAACTATGTGCAAGGCTAAAAAGGGTGCATGCCATAGCATTGTGTTTCCATGAAAGAGGTGGATTGGTTTATTTGCTCATATTTCCTACTAGTTTCTTATTTTTAGGGTTTAACAGTGTTGCATCAACTATTGTTTGTCATATTCTTGAGGATCCTCATACGCTTCAGGCATGTTACAACTGATTTTACCACACATGGTGGATCACACATTTATGTCCTTCCCTGTCCCTCTGCAGACTCTTTGGACCCCATGGACCATTTTTGTACGTTTGATGTATCCAAGATCATCCCTAAAAACATGCATTATTTGCCATACGTGACTTTTAAACCTATTCTCGTGTATATACGCGGATATGACCCTCAAACCCGCGTACATCGGGATGTGTGCAAAAGGCCAAATAGTTTTGGAGTTTTCCTTGATGTGGAGCCGAGTCACTTGTCTCTTGGCCTTCCATATGCCTTGAGATTGCTCGGATTCAACCTTCCATTACCCCATTGAGGCACTATATAAGGAACCCTTTGGATACATTGAAGAGAGAGGAATTGAAGAGCAAGAAAACTATAGTCCATTGTTGCAAGAGCTTATACTTGAGTCTACATCCCTTTGTCTCTTGGAGCACTTTGTGTTCTTCCCAAGCTTGCCTTTGCTTGTGAGATTGCTATCAAGAGATGGAGGATTGAAGTGGTGGAGGCCCAGGTGGAGGACTCAGTTTCTTTGGTTCGCAGACGTGCCGACAGAGGTTGTCATTCTTGTAATCTCTTATTTATATTAATAGAAATATCTTTTCTTGTCCAATAATGTGTATTTAAATGAATATTGAATCCATGGATGCTTTTAAATGCTTATATGTTATTGATTATATATGCTAGAATAGGTCTAACACAATTATATAGCATGCTTGTCTTGTTTGCAGATTGTTGAGAGAGCAAATTGTTAATACAAGCGAGATTGGAAAAGCTCAACGGGGATCTACATCGACCATCTGGAATAAGGTATGTTTCAAGATCCTTTAGTGTTAGATGTTTATTTCTCTTGCATATTGGGAAGGGATTGATTTCTGTGGTTACTCTGTCTGTTGTGGTACCCCAAGCCATAGGAAATTTTCTCCATAACAGAATTGGAGACCATACTGGGGAGTTCCTAGTCATTTCCTTTGGGGGTTTTATCGGCATTCAATGTTCTTAAATTGCTCTGATTTCTCTATTTCTGAGTCGGGCCTGGGGGCATGTTTGCCTAGTAGTGTCTGATAGGAGTAAATTTTGTCTCAGGTTGTCTGTTTACCTTCTTTTTATCTCTTTTTCTTCCTGTACGTGAGTTTTTGTCTTCACAGTCACGTGTACACGCGGTTTTTACTGGAATAGCCGCGTATATACGCGTATTTTCTGCACACAGTCATGTATGCCCTGAGTTTTTCCTATTTGGGGAAGATTAAGTGTTGCTAGGTGAGTTTGGATGATTGCTAAGTCTTCTTGGATGCTTTTGGAGTCTGTATACACCTCTGTTTCTGACCAAAGATGCTTTTTAGTTTAAATTTTTGAAAATGTTCTTGTCATTTCATTTTCTATTTTTTGTTTTGGGATTAGTGCATTAGGTCTCTTTTACCTTAGTGATTTGTTTGGGTTCTTTTTGGTAGTTCTTGTAGAGTCTGGGGGTTGTAGAGTCATACTTTTGCTTTTGATCTCATTTTAATTCAAAAAATACAAAAACATTTGCTTTTTGCATCATTATGCATTGTTGCATTTTGCATGGTACTTGCATTAGTTTTGATTGGAGAGTATTAGTCATATTTTCATATAGGAATGATTGCATATTCATTTGAAGAAAATTTTTGCACTTCACGTAGTAGCATACCTCGTTCTTCATTTGACACAGTGCATTTGCATTGATTGTTAGGTGTGCATTTTACTTCTTGTTGTGTCATGACATCATTAGTTGCATGACCATTTTCCCTTTTGAGTAATAATCCAAGTAAAATCAACGCATAATCAAATGAATTACACTCTTTTATTTTATAGGGTGCACCAACAAGATTAAGTTTTAGGGTCTTGAAATAGTTCATTGTGAGTAAATTCTCCAAGACCACTAAATAAAACATTTATGTGTTTGTCCAGGTGAGAGTGTGAAATTCCTTTATATAATTAGTGTTTCTCAAGATCCTCCTCTTACAAGGGAGTTAAGCACAAGGCAGTGTGAGCGGTTATTGATTGGGATGACCCTTGGTCATAATTGAGTAGCACCAGAGATATTTCTAGGATTGTATTCATATCTGGGGGCTCTTTCGAGAGTTTCGGGCTTTGCTACCCTTCCCATACGGTCAATCTCGCCTGCGATTGTTCGCCTGAGCATTGATTATATTGAGATGACCTCAGTTGCCTTACCTAGGTTATCAAGGGGGTACTTTGCAGAGGTTATTCTGCAGGTGTCCTGGCCAGGTAGGGGTCAGACAGCATAGTCGCTATATGCGTTGAAGCTGAGGGCCACTATAATTGGTCACAAACCTCTGCTTGTTGTGTATGGGAGTCTCAAGCCTCTCCTAGGCAAGACATACCTGCTTCATTCGGGAGCTCACATATCCTACCCTTGTTTGCTTATGATTTGGATTTACATTTTATAGGTGTATGCTCTGTGCACTCTAGTTTGCCTAGGGTTTGTGTAATTAGATCGAGTATTTTTCATTTTTGAGTCATTGTGGATTCGAGCGTGGCACTTCACCATTCTCATCGTTTAGCAGGACTTTCGCCTTCCACGTCTCCTCCTCCTTTGGGAGAGAGAAACAGACAGTCCGGGAAGACTACTTCTCACTTTGATTCACACACGATGGGAATTCATGAGGATGAGATTCCTGAGATGTCTTCTCCACCTCACGAGGTTGGGGATGTAGATTCTACTCCCGTATATGATCCTTCACCAGAATTTCCTTCACATTCTGGTTATGATCCCTCATTCACAGGTCACGAGTATTGGTTTCCAGGCGACGAGACTCATCATGAACCCACAAGCACTAGTCATGTTCGTTATGGCATGTCTGATATCCCTGCACCCAATCCGACACATCATGTTAAGTCAGAATTTGAAGCTAGCACTATGCCTGGGGGCATTCCTATTCCTTTCCATGTAGAGAGATTTGGGAGCACTAGTCACATTGCACCTTCCATCCCAGTGGTGGAAGCTACCTCACATGTCCATCCTAGACCTAGTGTTAGTACCCATATGCGGATACCAAAACCGAGACGAGTGACCATAGGGAACACCACTTACATCCCTTCACATGTCCCTTCGTCCCTGAACCCTACTCCTTCGATTGAATTTTTTACAACCCTTCCTCCCCCTCATTCACGTGGTCCTTCGGGCCAGAATATCACTACTAGCCACATTCGTACTGCGACTGCTCGCATGGTAGTATCTTAGAGTCAAGTACCTCCCATTGTCTCGGGAGGTCATATTCCTGTTTTCAGATCGTCTAATGGTCCATTGCAAGGAGTTCCCCATATCCCTAACTATGGAGCTTCTCATGAGAAACCTTATGGAGCTTCTCATGGACAGTCTTATGGACCGCAGTATGGACAGAACTATCAACCCTATGGGTATGGGTATCACTGAACCTGCTTACTCTTCCAATTATGGCTTTTTAGCACCACATAGTCAAGGTACACCACATTATAATGCTTCCATGCAGCCCTATACGGGTCAAATGGGAGGAGGATATTATGGTCAAGGCCATGGTATTTATAGCAATCAGCCTTACATGAACTAGAACTATCAGGGAGCGTGGCATAGACCGGCTCAACCTAGGCTCCCTTTCCTCGCAACGTTGAACTTACCTAACTTATCGAGACTTATGAATGATCCAGAATCTCATGACCCGGCTTGGCTGGCCGTCCCTAACAAGCTTCCTTTAGACATTCCCAAATTCGAGGGCAAAGCTAGAGAAGATCTTAGTGAGCATGTCATTACTTTTCACCTTTGGTGCTCTTCCAATTCCTTACATGACAATTCAATCTGTTTAATGCTATTTCAATGCACCCTCGTTGGGCCTACAACGAAATGGTATATAGAGTTACCAAGGGGGGCATCTGTTTTATTTGATGACCTTGCCATGACTTTCCTCAATCACGTTCAGCTACCCGTGCATTACGATGTAGGTACATAACTCTTGTCGACTTTTCGACAAGACAAAGCCACACATATCTCAAATCATATTCAAGAGTGGCGTAGAAAAAAGCGGTTGATTAAAGCCTTTATACCATCGGAATTTCTCCTTGAGTGGTTACTCAAGTCGTTGTTACCTTACGTCACGAAGGAAGTTTCTACATTTGGAGTCCAAAACGAGGAACAAGCAATCTTTAGGGCACAAGAGTTGGATTTGATCTACGCTCAATCCATACTTTTAAATGAGATTATACCTAATGCTCCATGATCTAGTTTCGATCCCAATATCAAGCCTGGACCACATGCCGATGGAATTGTGGGTTGTACAAGTGCCAAACCTACGGATTCAGTTGTGAAACAAGTGCGCCAATTGTCTATTAATCAATCCGTGTCAGGACAAGCCACAGCTTCGTCTCAACCCACCCAAACAGTGAGTGTACTTTCTATGCAATTATCGGACCATAAGGGAAACCAACAACCTGGAAGGAATAAGAAAAAGGGTAAAACTAATTGTAACGATGGGAACAAGAATGAAAATGCTAATTTTAATGACAATAACGCTCGCAATGCTAGGGGAGACAAGCAGTCTAAACGTAAGTTAAATTTTCCTTGCAAGTTGTGTAAGGAGGACCACCTCACTCACTTGTGCCCTCATATCGAAGATGCCTCGAGATTCATAGCACAGGGCCCAGTTGTGCTAACTAATCCTTTACCCCATAATAAAAATATGAACTCGAGGATCATTGATCCTCATTGTGCATTGGGTGGATATCAAAATCCGCCAAAGGCCAATACTAGTCATGGTTTCATCAACATGGTACGTGCTACTAAGGTTGTGACTCATGCGAAGGATTATGGTTCATCACAACCGGACCTTAGAAAAGAACCCGCTCCACCCGAGAGCCCTTTGCGTATCGAAAACCCTATGGATAAACCTCAAGTTGCACCTCGCATTCCTAAGAGAGTCCTAAAGAGTTTGGGGCACAATCCTAATGCCCGAGCCGCCCAGAATTATTCCGTTGTCGAGGATTTGAGCCAAACTCCTTGTGTGATGTTCGCGCTTGAAGTACTTCAGATTTGTCCTTCGCAAAGGAAAGCCTTGCTTTCTGCTCTTGGGGTTAATGATGATAACTCTTCTTCCATTATCAAATTTGAAACCATGGGACTACAGCCTCACTTGCCTTACTACATGTCTCTTTTGATTCATGTAGAGTGTCTTAATATGACCATCAAACACACTGTGATTGTCGAAAGGCGCTGCTGCTTTCGTGATGTCTTTGTCATGTTGGAAGGGTTTGGGTTCTCCCAAGTTGTCTTAATCTGCTACTATGTTGACTGCCTTTGATGGTAGATCATTTCGGCCACACATGATTCTTCCTTCTCTTAAGGTCCAATTGGGAGGGAAGACTCTCACGATCGAGGTCAAGGTGGTTGATGCACCCCTTGACTACAATCTTTTGCTTGGCCGAAATTGGATGTATAGTGTACAAGATGTAGCCTCTTCTCTCTTTCAAGTGGTATGCTTTCCATTTAATGGGAAGATCGTTACGATTAATCAGACATCATTCTATAATCCGAATGTTAGTGCATCATCAGGAGCTTCTATCCCGATTATCGATCATTCTCAGCCGGTAACTGGGAGTGTGGGTGTGGTATGTATCCATCTCTTATGGGAACCTTTAGCTGCCCTATGCCCGTTCTTATGATCGGATCTAGTTTTGGTGGGGCTTCGTCCTCATTGAATTCGGTGTCTTTTCACACCACCCATATGGAATATCCTTGGATTCTTCCTTCACGTAGTCCTTCGAATGGACCTATAGAAACGGATGTGCCGTTGCTTGCAACGATGATAGCATATCAAGCAAATCTTGATTGTGTTGCAGAGCCTAGTCCTTCCTCTTCACGGACAGAGGAGGAAGACCTGTATGTGTTGCCTGCATGGGCAGTTGAGTCCACTCACGCACATGAATGCCTCGATGATGTTTTTCCATCGGATGAAGCCATTATTGAGGCCATGTCTGGGGTTGAGCCACCTTGGGAAGAGCTACATCATCGATCATATTTTCTTCCCAAGCTTGACTGTATGGAGTGTGAGGAATTTAGGGAGATTCTTAGCGAGAAGATTGGTAGTCCCGTGGTTCCATTGAGCTCTCCTGGTCAGATGGCTGATGGGAACATGACGAATTTATCACCTACTATTCCGATCAATATTTCTCGCGATCCTGGCAAAGTTGAGAACGTCTACATTGGGGCAGGTTGTTCCCTTGATGAGATCAAGGAGTATACCGAGATTTTTAAATATTTTTGTGACATCTTTGCTTGGTCATATGAAGAAATGCCAGGTATTGACCCTCGTATTGTCGAACATGAGATTAAGACCTATCCGAATGTGAAGCCGATTCAACAACGTTTGCATGTCGTGAATCCTAGAAAAGCACCCGCTATTAAGGCTGAGATAGAGAAGCTGTTAAAATCCGGTTTTATCTATCTCATTCCCCTGATGGAGTTGGTTTCAAATCCCGTTCCGATTGATAAGAAGCAGGGAGAGATCCATATATGCACTGATTTTCGTGATTTAAATCATGCTTGTCCTAGGATAATTTTTCCACACCATTTATTGATCAGATTTTGGATGAGTGTGCAAGAAGCGAGGTATTCTCCTTCATGGACAATTTTTCTGGATATAATCAGATTCTGATCAAACCTGAGGATCAACATAAAACTGCATTTATTTGTCCTTGGGGTACTTTTCCATATCAGAATATGCCTTTTGGTCTTAAAAACGCTGGAGCTACCATTTGGATTACCTTAATTTTTCATGATCTCAAAATGATTATCGAAGTGTATTTGGATGACCTTGCTGCTCATTCTCGTCTGAGAGTGCGTCATTCATACCATTTGAGATTAGTATTCGAAAGATGCTACCATTACCAGGTTAGGTTAAATCCTCATAAGTGCATCTTTTGCGTGACTGTTGGTCACTTGATAGGGTTCATTGTATCCAAGGAGGGGATAAGCTTCGATCCCTTAAACGTTGAATGGATAGGGTTCATTGTATCCATGAGGGGATAAGATTTGATCCCCGCTTAATATTAGACATCTTCAGTGTTTGAAAGGAATGGCAAATTTCTTGCGGAGATTCGTGGTTAATTTTTCCAATTTGACTAAAGGATTTATGCATCTTTTAAAGAAGGACACTACTTTTTGTTGGGATGAGTGAGCCCAGGAGTCCTTTGATGCTCTTAAGCGAGCCTTAGCATTCGTGCTTAGTCCACCCGACTATAGCCACGATTTTTTGATTTATGTGGTCGCATCCATGGAGACGGTTGGTATGGTTTTGGTTCAAGAGGACAAGGAGCTCCACGAGCGTGTCTTATATTATTTGAGATGAAACCTTACTGATGCAAAAATCCATTATTCCCATGTGGAGAAACTTGCCTTGGCCACCGTTCATGCGGTTCAGAGATTGAGACATTACATTCTCCTTCGCCAGACCTTGGTGGCAGCTCATGTCAATCTGTTTCAGTTCATCCTCACTAGAAGGATGTTTGGGGGAAAATACAATAAATGGATTATTATTTTGCAAGAGTTCGATCTCGAATTCGTTTCAGCGAAATTGAAGAAACCGTTGATCTTTGCGGAGCTCATATCTGATTTTCCAAGTCTGGAGGAGGAGGAGGTTTATGAGGATACATTTGTCGATGGGCATATTTTCATTATCTCAACTTTGGACCCATGGTACGAGGATATCATTGTATATTTGCAAACGTTGAAGGTCCCTACTCACCTTTCACGGGATGAGCGACGACGATTACGTCATGTAGCTAAGAACTACCTTATAGTGGATAACACTTCGTACCGCCGTGGGGTAGATTCCATTTTATGTCGTTGTTTAACCCATGATGAGGCTGAGGTTGTGCTGAATGATTACCATGGAGGGGCGTGTGGTGGTCATTTATTTGGGCTTTCTACAGCCCAAAAAATCTTGAGAGCAAGATATTTTTGATCGGTGATCTTCAAAGATTGTGTCAATGCGGTCAAGAAGTGTCACCCTTTCCAGGTGTTTGCACACAATATGTGCTCGCATCCTGCCCCATTACATCCTATTATCACCGCTAGTCCCTTCACCAAGTGGGGGCTTGACTTCATGGATTGCAACCTAGCTTCGGCTGGGGGGCATCATCACATTATAGTGGCTGTCGATTATTTCATGAAATGGGTAGAGGCTATGCCCACGATTAAATCTGACAGTGAGACAGTCGTGCATTTCATTTTCAACCAAATTATTACTCGGTTCGGCATTTCTAAAGAGCTTGTCACTAACCATGGTAGGCACTTTCAGAATAAAATGATGGAAGAGTTGGCTTCAAAGCTAGGGTATAAGTAGGAGCACTCCTCTTCTTATTACCCTCAAGCGAATGGACAGGTTGAAGCAGTGAATAAATAACTTAAGTCTATTCTCCAACGAACCATCGCACAAAGCAAGATGAATTGGAATATCATGTTATATCCTGCTTTGTGGGCATATAGAATCGCGGTTAAGACTGCCAACGGTTTCTCTCAATATCAGCTCGTACATGGGGTGGAGTCCATCTTGCCGGTTGAATGCAAAATTCCTTCGTTGAAGCTAGATATAGAGCTTTTACTAGACACTTCTACATTGGAGGAGCGTTTGGTCCACTTAGAGTAGCTTGATGAGCAATGCCGATATGCCTTAGTGGCTCTATAAGTAAATAAGTGTCGCATTAAGGTCCAATATGATAAGTATGTCCGTCCGATGAAGTTTAGTGAAGGTGATTTGGTTTTGTTGTGGGATCAAGCTAAAGAACCCATGGGGGTAGGGAAGTTTAATCCCATGTGGCATGGTCCTTACGTAGTTAAACATGTGTTAGAGAAGGGCTCCTATGAGCTAGTAGATTATGAAGGGACAACCTTGGCAGAGACTAGAAATAGGGTCTATCTTAAAAAATACTATGCATGATCTTCATCCAGGGCCGATTGTTGTATATTATTGTACAGTTTTTGAATTGCATAGTTAGGTTTTCTTATGGTGATCTAGTTTGTTGGTTAGCTTTCGTTTCTTATGGCAGATGTCAATGGAGTCTTCCACTTACATAGGATTCGCTGATGGTGCTAGCCTTCACACTCAAAACTCAGCTTCGGCTGCTTGGGTGATTTATACTCCTACGGGTCAAGTATTGTCTTCAGGAGGCGTATGTTTACAGCCTTCTTCGAACAATGTTGTTGAGTATAGTGTCGTTATTGAGTTATTGTGGGATGCCATTTCACATGGTGTTCTCTCTCTTGAGGTACATCTTGATTCACAGTTAGTGGTTTCAGAGCTTAATGGCTTATATCATATTAGGGATCCGACATTATTATGAAGATTCTTACGTGTGAGATTGCTAGAATGGCAATTTGAGAATATAACATACATACATGTTTCAAGAATTTTTAATCAAGTTGCTGACTCATATGCTAACTATGTGTTAGATTGGAATTTGTTTCATAGACTATAAGCATATCACAAACATACATTTTTACACACATGTAAATAAATAAAATCGATCATCATAAAAGTTTTTCATTAAACATCCAAAATGTGACGTCATAATACATAAGTATCATAATACAAAATTAGGGCTTTCGAGCCACCAAAATATAATACACGGTAGTACAAAAAGAAATACTCTCAGGTCTCTAAGCATAAGGAGGAGGAGGGGGGTTATGATCATGGTAGCAAACCACAGCTCTAGCTAGCCATTGAAATAATCAAACCCATGCCCATGGTACACCAACCACCTGGCGCTACATGGCCTCGGGCAAGTCCTCGACTTGCGCCATGGGTACCCTGTGTGTCAAGCGTACAAAGTTTGTGTGGATGCTTTGGAGCGTCCGCTCCGCATCCGCACCCATGATGTCATCTTCTCTTCCCCTTCGTCTATGATGAGGGAAACCATCAGGTTGTCGTGGTCCAACATCTACATACACATGACAGATTGTCACTATGTGTCATCACCTCAAAACATGTCTTTTGAGTCAATATATCAAAAAACACAAAAAAAATTAATAATTCAAAAAACTTAAAAAGAGGGTTTGGGATTCGTTACCTATGTCACTATATGCCACTGCTGGTGTAGGGGCATGTCCGGATCTCCCTGGAAATCTATCCCTGCATAGGGGTAGTCATCGATGGAAATGATCTTCCTCCACAACCATGGAAAGAAGTCCGATGGGTAGGGGTTAGCCACCCTACCTCCGCCTAGTCTACACATAACATTTTCCCAAGGTCGTTGGGCCGGATCTCGAACACCGTGTGGAGGAATGTCCACTCTGGGGCTTAGCCCCGGTACACGCTCAAAGAAGAATGTGCTCAGTATGTTGTTGAAACTGAAGTTTCTCACCCTCCCCATCTTGCAGTCACTGAGCCGCTGCTTCATGTTACTCAATAGCGCAGTGCTTTAGTCGTACACTATGGGTCTCATACACTCCACCGCATAGAACATCAATGGCCGCGAGGCCTGGTGGAGTGAAGCTAGTCCGACTATCCTGCCGAGTGCCAATAGTATGGCCTTCAGTCCCAGCACCTGGATCTAGTTTGTCGGGATTTGACTTCCAAACTTTTCCATGTCCGGAAAGTAATACACCACAATGTACTCATCAATAGTTAGGCCACCTCCGGGCCCGTGAGATCTGAGGTTTACCACCTCTCCTCGTCGGGATAATCTAGTAATAAAGTATATGTCCTCAATCTCTATACTCAGAGACATCCCGTCAATGTGAAAAGACTCTGAGTCTGGATCCCAGTAATCCACTAGCTTCTGCAGGAGTCTTGGTTTGGCCCTCAGGATGCCAAGACACCAAAACTTATACAAACTGCATGCACGTAGAGCTTGTTGAGCCATTAAGTCACCTTGTACAGCCTCTTCTACATCACCATGTTCCCTCTCCCTCCATTCTACAACCATCCTGCACAGAAAATATGATTTTTGATTATTATTTGCCTTAGAAATCCTTATTCGCGGCTGCATATGCGGCTGTTCGCCAAACAACCGCGTATGTACATGGTTTCAGGAGGTTTTTCCGCGTATGGCTAGCCCTATACGTAGAAAAAACCCCGATATCTGTGTGGGCCGAAACGCATACTTTAGATTGGCCTAGAAAATGAAATTGACCATGGAAACTTTAAAAATTTGCATGAAATGGGAAGAGGAGGACATGAGGAGTTACCTAGAACAAATAGTGTCGAATTTCGCCGGACGATGCTCCCGAAATTTGCGTTGGAAGTTTTGAGCTCAAATGGGTAAAAATTTCAAATGATATGGAATTTTTGAATTTTTTACTATTTATAGAAATTTTTTGAAAATTTTGAAATTTTTTATCCACTTTCTATAGTTTTGGACCATTTCTGACCATTTTGGACCGTTTTGGACTAATTTGATGATGTAGAATTCCGTTTTGAGCACATTTTGACCGTGGGTTTGACCCATTTGTGTCGATTTCAGGTATTATGTATAAACTGGCATATAGGTTAGGTTTCACAACTGTTTTCACTTTGCATGACCTTATGACCGTTTCATTATAACCTTAGGTACGAACCCATTCTATCTTGTCATGGAACCTTCTTGTTGCTTTCAGAAATGACATGATGTGAATGGTAGAGCTTGACCATACATGGGTGCCCTAGTTAGCTCCTGTTTTGCATTTGGTGCCCATGCCGACATTTTTCCTTGAGGGTGTGGGAGTCCTTTGTATAGTATCGCCATGACTTTGCGCAAGAGCCTCATACTCCTCTTGATCTTTTTGTTGGCCTTTTTCCCCAGGACTCCCTTATGTTAGGTTGTAATTGCATTATCATGAGTTTTGATTGCATTATTGAGCCTTATGCCAGCTTCCCTGGCTTTGATTATCAACCATATAGCCTGAACTTGTCTCATGTCTAGCCAAGGAGATCCATTTTACATTTTCTTTGCAGCTTGATTCCCCATTTTTACTGGGAGGAGACTTTCCCCCGAGTGTCATTATCCTACACATGTGTCCTTGCATTGAGCATAAGTATGTTCCGCTGCTTGGTACTAGTTTTTTTGCCCCTTGACACTCGTCTCCTCCTAGTCTGTAACTATAAAGCACTTTTATTCCTTTTCAAGCTTTTCAAAATATTTGAAAAAGTCCAAAAAAAACCAAAAAACCAAAAAGTCGGACAGGAAAAGATGTTATCTTTGGCAGTAGTATAGTCATGTCGCCTTCGAACAGAGCACTGTATATTACATCTGTTGGTTGGGTTAATAGTTTGACTTTAGGAGCTGTACTCGTTTCTCTGATTTTATATCCACCGACTGGTTAAGCTTCCAGTCCCTATGGAGCCTCTGCCGATGCCTCCTGTGTTGCAGATATGTCCCAATTTTGTATATTGAGTCTTTCTTGCCTAGATTCAGTCACCATTCACCTTTATTCTCTTGTTCGAAAGAATTTGAAACCTGAGTCGGCCATTCCTCAGTTCTCTTGACTTTGCATGTCGGCCATTCTCGGTACTGTTACTGGTTCGTGCACATTATGATCGAATCCTTCCAAATGAGACAGCTTTGATGAGTACCTCATGTTGGATGATGGGGGATGCCTTAATGCCCTCCTTCCAGTAGATTTCATCCCATCGACTTCAGATCATTTATCCTGGGATAGGAATCTAGAGTCATTTTGAGTGCCTTGAGACTTACAGTCATCCGTGGTAGGTTCTCTCGCCATCAATAGTTTTGGGAATGCATCAATGTCCCCTGATCGATGGATTCTTTCAAGTGTTCGACCTCAACACATTTATTCGCACTTGTTAGATTGCACTCTAGTACCTTGATTCTCATTTTCATTATCGGTGGGGGATCTTGCGTCTGTTAACGATATACTTCAATGACCGGTAATCAGATGATGGACTACTATGTTCGACCTCGACACCTCTATTCACATAGTAGGACATGTACTCGTAGCGGATTGTGTACAAGACCTTCCAAATTGGTGACATTTCATATATGCTACCCCCTTGATCGTGCCAGTGTTCATGAGCTTTCAGTTCTCATGACTTGATTCCAGTGTATGTCAGATATCTTCAGCCATTATGGAGATCTTGATCCATTGTATATCTTTAGCTTTCATGGAGATCATGATCCTTTGTATATCTTCATCATGGAGATTCTGACCTATCTATATTGTACGTAGTGATGACCACACATGCCATATTTTGTATCATGCCTATTCATGGCCATTGTACTCTTATGTATCAGGGACTGCTGTATATGCTTGCAGTCATGTACAGAGTTTGATTATTGTATTATATTGTTGGATGGATGGTTCTTCCACCTGGTTCTTCATCACTCCACTTCTAGGATGGACTTATAATGTATTTCAGCCATCGTATCACCCCTCTGACCTCACACATTAGGGGGCATATGTTACAGCTGATTTTACCACACATTTATGGCCTTCCCTATCCCTCTGCAGACTCTTTGGACCCCATGGACCATTTTTTTACCTTTGATGTTTCCAAGATCATCCCTAAAAACATGCATTATTTTCCATACATGACTTTTAAACCTATTCTCGCGTATATACGCGGATATGACCCTCAAATCCACGTACATCAGGATGTGTGCAAAAGGCCAAATAGTTTTGGAGTTTTCCTTGATGTGGAGCCAAGTCACTTGTCTCTTGGCCTTCCATATGCCTTGAGATCGCTCGGATTAGACCTTTCATTACCCCATTGAGGCACTATATAAGGAACCCTTTGGATACATTAAAGAGAGAGGAATTGAAGAGCAAGAAAACTATAGTCCATTGTTGCCGGAGCTTATACTTGAGTCTGCATCCCTTTGTCCCTTGGAGCACTTTGTGTTCTTCCCAAGCTTGCCTTTTCTTGTGAGCTTGCTATCGAGAGATGGAGGATTGAAGTGGTGGAGGACCAGGTGGAGGAATCAGTTTCTCCGGTTCGCAGACGTGTCGACAGAGGTTGTCATTCTTGTAATCTCTAATTTATATTAATAGAAATATATTTTCCTGTCCAATAATGTGTATTTAAATGAATATTTAATCCATGGATGCTTTTAAATGCTTATATGTTATTGATTATATATGATAGAGTAGGTCTAACACAATTATATAGCATGCTTGTCTTGTTTGCTGATTGTTGAGAGAGAAAATTGCTAGTACAAGCAAGATTGGAAAAGCTCAATGGGGATCTACATCAACCATCTGGAATAAGGTATGTTTCAATATCCTATAGTGTTAGATGTTTATTTCTCTTGCATATTGGAAATGGATTGATTTCTGCGGTTACTCTGTCTGTTGTGGTACCCCAAGCCATATGAACTTTTCTCTATAACAAGGCAGCTATAGAGTCATAAATTTGACAAGATATTCTAGCTTATTTAAATCAAAATATAAGTGGAAGGTTGAGTCCTCATACTTTTATCTCAAAATTAGCTTGGTTGAGTTGAAGGTGATTTTCTGTTTTATCCATTTCATGTGATGCCTATTGAAAATGTTTTTGGGGAAAATCGATGATAGGGAAGTAATACCTCTATCTATAATTTTATAGGAAGGCCTGATGATTGTGGAATGACATTTCAACATCCACTTCTCATTAGACCATCTACCCCATTTATATCAGTTTTTCATTGAGCAATATGCAATTTTTAAAATTTCTGGTTGTTGAACATCTACTAGATTATAAATTGTTTTTCTTGGATTCAAACTTTAGAGTTCATCATTTAAGGACATATATAATGTAATGTGTCTATGATTGCAGAGAATGATAGGGTTGTAGCAGAGAGTAATATTGAAAGTACTTCAGCTTAGTCCCAATTGGATTCTATTTACTGAACACTTCGAAGTGGGCGACCAATAAATTGTTTGAGTAGTTGGGTTGATGATAGTCAACAACTTAGAGGAATGAGTGGCACTACAATAGAATTAGGAATTGAGGATAATTTTTTTTCTCAGTTATAGAGGGCTCAACCAGTTGATGACACTCGATCATATTAGGCCCATGATACCACCAGATCACAGGAAAAAGGTGATGCTGCTGCCTCACAAGTAGCAGATGTTGGTACTGTAATGATAGAAACTTTACAATCATAGGAAAATGATATATAGAGAACCAAGGAACATAATCAATCCCATGTTGAAGATAATACAATCTATCATCCTTTGTTGACTATTAGATACTCAAAGTTGTGTATTGATCATTTTTACCATTATAGAGGACTTTGTAAGTTAGGTTCCCAAGTTCTTAAAGGGTTCTAGCTCAATGGAAGAGCGCTTGCCTTACAAGCAGGAGGTTGGTGGTTCGATTCCTCCATGCCCTAATGATATTATAATATTGGTTAAAAACTAAAAATGACTAAATTAGTGACCAAAACATGAGAGACACGAAACTAGGCATTAAAAAGGATGCACCACATGGCGCTAATGACGAAGCCAAACATGGCGTTGATATGGTAGAAAAATAAGACGTTACTTTGGATGCAAAACTTGGCGCTACATAGGAAGCAAAATATGGTGCAACA
This sequence comes from Pseudotsuga menziesii, assembly GCA_001517045.1. NCBI lineage: Eukaryota > Viridiplantae > Streptophyta > Pinopsida > Pinales > Pinaceae > Pseudotsuga > Pseudotsuga menziesii. The sequence continues at coordinate 936,685 of LPNX010057347.1, read as the reverse complement.
ATAGAAGAAATATTTGGCGTCATTTTGGTAGCAAAACACGATGCAAAAAAGGAAGAAAAAATTGGTGCAAATTTGGAAGCGAAAATTGGCACATATTTGGAAGTAAAACATGGTGCAAAATGGGATGCTAAAGTGGTAGCAAAAATGGATGCAATATTGGATGCTAACATGGTGCTATTAAGGATGCAAATATGGCACCAACGGGGGTTTCATTTAAGAAGAAAAAGCAGACACTCGCTAGGAAGCAAAGTAGGACGTTATTTAGGAAGCAAACCTCGACATTGTTTAGGAAGCAAAGTTGGACGCTATTTTGGAAGCAAACCTTGAAGTAGTTTAGGAAGCAAAGTTGGACACTATTCTGGAAGCAATAGCGTCCAACTTTGCACCTGATAAGACTCCCAAGCACCTCCGACCGCATCGATGGAAACTCATGAGTTTATTGTGATTTGCTTTGTCGTCGTTCTGTTTATTGGCCAATTTGCTTTGACTATGACCGTATTGGTTGAAAACTTCGAGTTTCTCTGAAAAGTTCGACAAATTTTAATATAAGCAGCCTTCACTGATTTCCTCGATCGTTTCGGAGGTTAGTCATGAGGTACACCCGACAGTGTTGGCGTGTTTCATTGAGTTATGCCAAAATGGTATTTTGCCAAAAACCTCTTTTGTCCAAGCCGTCTGTATCGAAGAAACTGGTCAAGTTGCTCCAATGTGTCGACGAAAAATTGTGAGTTTAATTTAGACAAAAATTATTTGTTCAACTTTTGGGGAAAAACTAAGTGTTTAGGATGGACTCCCTAGAGCTGGAAAACTAGTCTAAGTAAGCTTTCAATGAAAAATATAAGGAGGTGCTCTAAAATTAAAAAAAATTGGGGGGGGCAGTTGCAGTAGCAACAATTGGCAACTATCTAGCGAACAAAGATCTATGAAAAAACTATCTTTGGAAACAAGACTCTTACGTGGTACTAGATTGTGGATATACAACAATTTCTTCAATGGATTTTCTGAGACCCTCTTAAAAGACTAGACTTATCTAGGGATGTAAAGTTTGTGCATCACATTGATTGTCATTTGTTGGGAGTAGGGTAACCAGGACTAAAGGTCTTGATAACTCTCCTAAGGCCAAACTATGAAATTCATTTTGCCTCTGTCTTTCGGTGTCCACTAGATATGACTCCATAGGATTGTAACAAGGTTAGATGGAAGAATTTGTTTGTTCCTCAATCCCATGCTATTAACATTCTTTTTAATGCTTTCTTTTGAATGCCATTTGTCTTCTAAGTCTTCCTTGATTGCTTCTTCTACTTTGAGAATTTGATATGGGTTCTTCTATCCATAATGTCCTTTTGTGTGTGTGATAAACTTGTTTCAAGCTCACGGACAAAGAAGAACCTCTCTGATTTTTTTGTTGTTTAAGCAATCTTTTCGATCTGAAGGTTTATTCCTTCAGCATTGTTTCTTTGATGTAGATTGTTTGTCTTGTAATTTTGACTCTTTAGTATAATCCTTTCAGCTTTTAATTTGTAGCATGGGATTATTTTGAATGCCATACATTTGTCACACCCCCTTCCTTTCCGTGGGTCTATCATGGTAGGCTTCCTAAGACAGATATTAGTGTGAGAATGGACAGAGCCCCAAGATAGTACTCTAGACCTCATGAACCTTAGTTATTTTACTGGGTTTAAAATGAACTCAATGTGGACTTGAAATTAGCTTCCCTTTCTATAATCTATCAATAATTAAATAACCTCAAATTTGATCAAATTTTACCACACATGTTTTCCCGTAAGCAGCTCCTGACTTTCAAAGACCTTTGATATTATTCAAATTCCTATGTTTCCAAGCGTCAAATATTGAGCTGGTTTATTATAATCAAATAACAAGCAAAATGTGAATCAAAGTAAATCATAGAAGAAGGGAAAAAAATAAAGGAAATCAAGAAAAGAAAGGTTTATTTATGTACAAAATTGCTCCAAAATCCTAGGTAAAGTACTGTTTGAGAACAAGGACATTTACATGAAGAATTTCTTCTTGCCCTTGTAAATCTTGCAACTTGTAAGCTGAGGGGCCAAGCTTCTCAGCAATGTGATAGGGGCCAACCCATAGATGTTGAAATTTCATGTGTTTTCCCTTCTCGTCATGCGGGTGATCCTACTTTAATAATAAGTCTCCTACTTCAAAGATACCCTTCCCAGATTTTCGTTTATCAAACCATCTCTTGACAATGTCTCGATGTTGGTTAAATCTATCTTTGGACTTTTGTCTGGATTCTTCAAGTTTCAACAGAGTGTTAATTCGTGCTTGTAATATTTCGATGTCAAATCCTCGTGAAGCTTGAGCTAATTGCAACGATGGAAGCAGAATGTTTGGGGTTAAATAGATTCATTCCCATATACCGGAGTATGGGGAGAAAATCCGAAGGAATTATTTGGGGTGACCCTATCTTCCCATAGTGCATTTAGAAGGCCTATGTGCCAATTTCTTTGATTCTCAATAAAAATTTTGTTCAAAATTCGAATGAGATTCTTATTTTTTGATTCTACTAACCCATTTCCCTGAGGATAATAATTTGCCAAATAATGTAATTTTATTCCTTTTTCACAAGCAATTTCAGTTACATTGATAGATGAGAAATAAGATGCATTATCAAAAACAAGGGAAATTGGAACCCCAAGCCTGGTCATAATGTTCTCTTGCAGAAAGTTGATGACCGCATCCTCGTTCACTTTGCGCAACAAAATTGCTTCAACCCATCATGTGAAATAATCTGTAGATGTAAGGATATACCGATGTTGTAGTGAAGACTTCAGGTTGATTTCCCCAATCATATATATGCCCCATTATTCAAATGGTTTTGAAATAGTAACAGGCTATAATGGTCTGGATGCTTTTGACAATCTGCCACCACTCCTTTGGAACACATCACATTTTCTTTCGTAAGCATGAGCATCTTTGAATAGAGTTGGCCAATAGTATCCATCTCTGAGAATCTTATAAGTGGTAGTACCTCTAGAGAAATCTCCTCCCGTAGGACCGTCGCACAATTATTTAACGACTTTGGATGCATCTTCTTTCTCAAAACACCTAAGAAAAAATCTATCATAGCTCTTCCTAAAAAGTACTCCATTGCTTATCTAATAAGATGTTGACTTCAATCAAAGTGTCCTTCTCTTCTTGGAGTTCCAATGTTCTGGTAGATTCCCTTGATAAAGATAATGCACTAAATCTCTGTACCATGATTCAGGAGGAGTGAAAATGGGACATACATCAATTAATTTTAATTCAGATTCGTTCTCCCAATCATAATCTTCATTGGTATGAATTTATGCAAACAACTTGCACAACCCTTGACCTTTAATGATATTAGCCTGCTTGAATTCCAAATCATATTCTTGTAGTGTTGTCACCCATTTTCCTCTTCTCTCACCCAATTATTTCTGTACAAAGAGGGACCTGACAACCGGATGATGAACAATAACTGTTGTTCTATTTTTCAAAATATAAGTCCTGAATTGTTTTACTGCCTTGAAATCTACGTACGCCTGTTTGTCTACAGCTGGTTAATTCAATTTATCCCTTGTAATCCATTGCTTATAAATGATATTGGGTATTCATCCCCCAATTCTCCTTCCTGAGTGAGCACCACTGCGAGAGAGTTATCTGAAGCAAAGGTGTATAGAATAAAATCATTTTCAAAGTCTGGACTCCTTAAAGAAGGTGCATGAGCTATTGCTATTTTTATGTATTTAAAAGCGTCCTTCTCGATATCAGTCACTTGAACTGTACACTTTTCTTCACCATTTGCTGCAAAGGTTTTACAATTTGTGCAAAATCTGGTACAAACCTTCGAACAAAATTTATTGTGCCCATAAATGACTGCATAGCCTTTTTATTATGGGGCAAGGGAAACTGAGATATAACTTCAACTCTCTTTGGGTCTATTGAGATTCCCTTCTTTGAGATGATGTGACCCAACAATTTTCCTTCCATAACCGCGAAAATTTTCTTCTTTGGATTTAAAGATATGCCATATTTTCTACAACGGTCAAAAATCTGTTTCAAGTGAAAAGCGTGGTCTTCTCTTTTCTTGGAGAAAAGTGTCACACCATCTAAGTATACTACTACACATTGGCCGATTAATCCTTGGAATGCAATGTCCATGGCCCTCTGAAATGTAGCTCCGCCATTTATGAGGACAAATGACATTCTTCTATAAGTGAACATTCCTCACTTTGTGCGAAATGTAGTCTTCAGTTGATCTTGTTCGACCACTAGCACTTGATTATAACCTGAGAATCCATCTAAAATGGAGAACAATTCTGAGCCTGATACCATTTGAAGAATTTGTTCCATCGGTGGAACTGGATAATTATATTTGTTTGACGCTCTATTTCGATTTCGGAAATCAACACACAACCTTATCTCTCCTGATTTCTTTCTTATCGGAACTAAATTTTCCACCCATTCAGAATGTCGAACCCTGAAGATAATATTTGCATCTAGTAGCTTTCTCACTTCGTTTTGGATTAAAGGCTCTAACTTGGGATGCATTTTCCTGAGTTGTTGTTGAAATGGTTTTACACCCATATTAATAGAAATTACATGTTGAATGATGTGCGTATCATATGTTTTCAGATGTAATGTCCCCAGTGTCGACCCCATTTGCATGATGTATGTATTGTAATTAATCTTGGTGAGGATCTAAAGGCAAAAGCCCCACCATCGATTTAATTGTGTGTGTGTTTCGGCAATGGGGATAGTTGCTGATGGTTTATCGTGCTATCCGGCACATTATAATATGGCATCATGTAAACACGCACATCAATTAAACTAAAACCACAGCCAGCTACGGCAGTGCAACGTTGAATGAAAAAGGCGTGATTCCAAAGGATAAGGGGTGGGGGATGTCAAACCTTGGTTATGGGGGAAAAACCCATGTTTTGCCACTTTTGTTGTTTCACCACCTTTGTTGTTTGTCACCTTTTGTCTCACCCAACCTTGTCAACCTCTTTAATGCTTCAGCTGGTGGTTGAGGAATGGGAGCTTAGTGGTTGAGGGCATTTATTGCTGGAGGAAACGTGGGTAAAGGGGGCAAGCAATTCCTCCATCTTTCCCCACGACTACATTCTGGCCTTCCTGTTCGTCCTCCTCATGGTCGGTTGCTCTCACGGCTAGTCTGTTCTTCCTCACGCACAGACCGTTGAGGTCGATTTTCCCATGAGAGAGCCGTGCTCACTGTTTTCATTTTGGGGCGGTTGTCTTCCCTACGTTTTGTTGGCTATGGTGTCCAATTTCGTTTTGGACCATTGTGTGTTCGTGGTGAGTCATTTTCTGCTGGGGTCTGCGTGTGAGTTTCCCTGGTTATGCTGGGAACGCTGTTTATTAACCTCCGTGGGCTGTGATTGGTTTCCATCACTCATTGTGAGTTTGGGTTGCTGAATTGCCCTGGTTTTGGTTGCTGTGGATGCAATCATCTTTTGGGTGTTGTGGCTGAGTTGTTTTGGCCACGTTAGGGCCAAGAACAACTCAGCAGTGTGGTTGGATTTGAGCTGTGTCTCACCCTTGGCTTGGGATATTTCCCTGGTTTTTTTTCCTTCTTCACAGGGTTGTGAAGGGTTGTTTGGCTGCTGGTATGCAGTGGTTGTCCCTTGGACGGTGCTGGCTTGGCCGCTTGTTGAAGGCCTGTCAAACCCAACTGTGTTTGGTTTGGCTGTTTTGTTTCCCCTTGGCTATGTGTAAGCCTGCATTGTCCCCTTAGTCCTTGAGGAATCATGCCTAGCTCAGGGGTGGCAGTGTGCTGAGAGATTGATGAGCACGCTGGCCTATGGTTGGGTGGAACGTTGCAGCGGCGTAGCTGGTTGCGGGTTAATTCTTCATCAAAAGATAAGTACTGCCGGTTACTTCATCTCTGTAATTTATATTGATGTTAAATGCTAGAATGTCTATGTTTGCTTCCGCTGATTGTTTGAAGGACTGTGCATCCTTGTATGATGAATTATGCCTATTGTTTAGGTTTTAATTTTAGCATTGATCCCCTCTGTTTTATGTTCATGGGCTGTTTGCCCGGCTGTGTTGATGTTCGTCGCGTCCTCTTCGCCGGTTGAGGGACGGGGACGTGACATCAGATATTCATATTTCCACGTGAAGATATATTTATATTTCTAAAACAATTTAATGAATCGACACCTTTTTCCAAATGAGCAACATTTTCCCAAATTTACATACTTGGGCTCAACTTCTGTTCCTAAGTTTATCAGCTCATATTGCATTGATGAACTATTTGTTTTAACGTTGGCTGGTTTTTTGAATTTGTTTTGCAGATCAAACATTCCTTCAAGCGTTCTTACTCCTTTAGGCATGAAATTTCCTTTAATCATCTCTCCATTTCATAAATTTGTCTGATGTTCTTCATCATCAATTACAAATTCTTTGAAAACTTCATCATTGGTCATAAAATTGATAATATGTTCATCATCATCAAACACCCTCATATTTGTGATATTGTTAGCTACCGATGGCCTGAAAATCAGTTCAATGGAAGACTTATGATTAGTTGGTACTAACCTAGAAGCATAAGTAGCTAGCTAATAAATCAACTGCAACATTTTGCAATCTAGGAATTGCATTTATATTAAAAGCGTTAAAGTGTGCTATCAAATTCTATACTTCAGCTTGGTATCCTTTAAGGTGTGGAGATAAACAATGAATGGTGTCTCTTATTTGCCTGACAACTATCTCAGAATCACCAAAAACTTTTAAATTTCTTATATTTAGCTCAATGGCTTTCTTGAGACCTTGAACTAGAGCTTCATATTCAACCATATTATGTTTGCATTCAAACTCTAGCCTACAAGAGAGAATATGTTTATTCTTTTCACGATCAATCGGGACACAACCCTCTCCCGATCCCTCTTGTATTTCAGAACCGTCAAAATATAAAATCCAAAATCTATCTTCTAAAACTACTTGGTTAGTATCATTTCCTACATTAGTGACTAAATTTACTATGATACAATCAATGTCATCAATCTATGAAAATCAAAGGAGATCGGACTGCGTATCTAATTCACAACCGACTTCCTCAGCTTGTTAATTCCCTGGTTCAAGGTCTAAAAAGTTATTTCCCAAAATCGAAGATGAGAAATTTATCGGCTCGTTCTTTTCTTCCAACTAAGTTACGTTTTGTTTCATATGTGGTTCCCTTGGTATCTTAATCTGATTCTGAATGTTCTGGTATGGAAGCCACATGTGAGACCAATCAATCACAAAATAACCGTTAAGTTTCATTGACTAGTCCCTGCTCAAAATTAATCCATAAGCCTCAGGTATATATACCACCATAATATCTATGAACTGGCGCACTCTAGGATCTGTAGACAATCTAATCAACACATCTTTCATCTCCCCTATAACCTTAACAACAGACCTATCCAATTGATTGATCCGAGAGGGGGATGGTGTTGGTTGACCATTTATCTTCTTACAAATAGAAAGTGGCGTATAATTGGACGAGTCTCCATAATCTACCAAACAATTATGTACGTTGTGATTAAAAATTTCAAATGATAATAGGAAAGACAAAGTTTGAGATTTCTATTTACCACTAATGCTTGCTTAGTTAATCTCAGTATCTGATTCAATGGCTTCTAAAGTACTGCTTGGTTGTGGATCAAAGGCTTCCAATAGTTTCTTTCTTTGATGAGGTAGATTACATAATTCAAATAAATAAATATTCTCTTTATTTTTCTTAATGTCTTCCACAATATCATACCCCATGTCATATTCTAATGTACCTTTCTTAGTACTTTCTATTTTTTTTGCCAAGGTTTTCACAGGTTTATTAATGATTGGGTTTGTCTCTTTTATGTTTTCCGGGTTAAACTTATGTTGCGTTTGAGTAGTGATGGTAATTTTCTTCATGGTTTCTTTTATCTTCTTTGTTTTAGGCAGCACTAAACTTTGATCCATCACTGGTCCTTTACTCCTCGTTGTAACATTTATTGATGATAATTAGATCTATTCAACATGTTCTTCCTTGTTCAACCCCAATGTGGGTGCCCAATCCCATAACACCATAGTGGTTTCTTCATTTCTTTGGTCTTCTTCTACTTCAGGCTCTGTCAATTGAGCGTCTAATAATTGATTCTTCACCAACATAATTGAATTTATCCATTGTGGGAATTTTTTTTCAGAGTGGTGGTCTTGATAAAATGTGCAGAAATGATCCATACCAACTTCATTAAAATTCAAAACAGCAGAGTTAAGTAGAGGTGGTTGAAGCGGTCCACTTTATTCCCTTTTCTTGTAATAGGGCTTGAATGGCTTTCCAGATGAACAAGCTCCTTTCTCCTTTTCTAAGTCTACTACCTTGTTTGATCATTTCTGCACCATTTTGACCACATTTTCTAACTCATTCGAATGTTCTTCTTTAGGCCTAGTTAAAAACAAAGGTTTTTTATGGGTTGTTATTTTCACTTCTGGTTCTGAAGTATGCTTCGCTATACTATCAAGATCAGCTTCCACCCTTTTGGCTTCTTCATATTTTTCTATCAATGTGGGATTAACTGCCCTGTCTACAAACATTGCTATAGGTGAGTATAGTGTTGTAGTATAATATTCTACCAAAGATTCCTCAGCTGGTTTTGTCGCAGCACTAAAACTGTTTAAAAAAATAGTGAACCTTTTATTGAAATATTGGACCTTCTATTTCTTTTCCATCTTCATAGACAACAATTCTTTCATAAGCGTGGCTACGGTTTTCTGGTTGCCAAATTTACTTCTAAACATCCTTTCAAAAGTATCCCAGTTTGCAATTGAGTTAGCCTCTAGACTGAAATACCATGAAGACGCTCTGGGTTCGAAAGTGTATGGGAACAGTCTGCAAACAACTTCTTCATGATCAATGTTGAGAAGACTTAGTGCGAGGTAAAAAAAAATCAGATGATCTTCAACGGAGATACCCTTTCTAGGATCAAACTTTGTTAGCACTCATTCTGGGTACTTGGGTAAATCGTGTAAATGTGCAACTAAGTTGAGTGGTGTCCTGGCTCTCCATGCGGGTGATTAACAATTGCATCCATAACTCGAAGTAGAGATTGCAGTGGAGAGTGAGGAAAGGATTGAGTTGTAGGGGATTAAGGTCCTAATTGATCAAGAGGTTGGGTGATTTCTTAGAGAGAAAAATCTACCAATTCTTCCAAATTTTCCACAAGCACTAAATCCTGAGTGTATGAGACTACTTTCTTGTGAGCTTGCCTCCTGGGTAACGCATGAATTAATTTCAACCCACCAAGCTTCCTAACGTAGGATCGCTTGTGCCTCCGAAAATGATCAACTTCTTCAAATGGGAAAGTGTATAATAATTCTAAATCTTATTCTTAAGAAATCACCCTTTCTTGTTCTTCAGATTCAAGAATGAAATCTTCTGGGAAATTCGTTTCAGATGTAGTTCCAGTAGAATCTTTTCTCACAAATGGATTTCCTCTACCAACCATGCATTGGCTTCCCTCCTTCTAGTGCCAAATATGTTGATGCCTGGAATATTTCCAGGTACTGACAGTAGGTATTCTCCCTGATAATCGATCCCAATTAGATCATCCACCATTTGGTATGGGGAATCCATTCGGTTAATGGTCTGGCTACCGTATATTTAAATGTGTTCTTAAGTTTTATCGGTTACGGCTCGATTCACCACTTATGTTGTTGTATTTAAATGAATGATTAAATGCAAATGCCTAAACTAAATGCATGTAATTGATGAACATGGACCTCACAAGTGATGCGTAGGTTCTTACCTCCTGTCTTATCGTTCCCGCTTTCTCAATTACCTCTTTAAATACGAATCTAAACAAGTCTATTAAGTTCTAGTCTATCCTATTCTAGTCTATTATATCCCCATAGGGAGAAGATCTTAAACTTAGAGCAATGTACTGTTGCCATTCATATTAATCTCATGGATAGATGTTTGAATTTCATATGCATATCTATAATAGAAATAATGTCAAAGAAAGCTCTGGCATAATAAAACATCCATTACTCATTCTATACACAGACATTCATGAAGAAATAAAAATAATTCATAATCAAAGAAATAATTCAAAGAAGTCAGAACGATCTCACAGTTGTATGGAAATAAGAAGAAGTAATTCCACATTTGAAATTACACACATCTCAAGCAAATTTTTGTGCAGTCCTTTCCCAGCAAGTGGGTCCTTCTTTATTAGCAGAAAAAACGAGTTCTCCTTACAAAATAATCCATCCCTCTTTGTGCTAGCAAAAAGTCCCCTAACTCTACTCCTTATCTCTATTTATATTACAATTACAATTTGTCATCTAGTGACTCTTCAACTTCCCTAACCCTAGGGATTCCAAAAATTCATCTTCTAGTGCTTTACATTAGGAAAATGACAAAATATACAAATACAAAATTTTCAAGTGGGCCCCACCAAGATTGAAACATATTCTTCCCATGCATTGGCCTCTTTCGCGATAGTTTTGTAGTTTATTGGCTCCAACATTTGCACGGTCACTTCATGCATGACCAACTGTGTCTCCACCCGTGTCACCTTTTATGAGGAAGATCTACACATGCCTTCTAAAATGTAATTTCGGACAGAATCCTTCCCAAACCAAGTGTTAGTATCTTCTTTGTTGACAACTTCTATTTTCTGAATGTATTGTATATCTTCTTGTAGTCTATCTTGCACATGTGCCATATGTTGGTCCTTGTTTGGAAGATCGTTGATCTTTGCGACCAAAGAAAGCTGGCATTTCTCGTGGACTTGACGTATCTTTTTATAGAAATCATCACATTTTTCCAAAGTTTTGGCAATTTCATTGTTTAACCTCACGGAGGCTTTTCTGCAAAAATCCAGAAGTGCCATTTCTATTTTTATGCCTTTCGGCTATTTTCTGTGGTAGGTGTTCTTGAAACTTTGAGTTAACCTCTATCCAGGTCAGCTGTCTTTTAACATTTTCTCCGACTTCCATTAGTCATTTTCTAAAATTCAGTGACTTTGCTGCAATTACCTTTAATCTTGTCACTATCAACCTTACTTTATAAATTTCACCTGAGAGATTAACTTGAGCTTGATCTATCTTTCTTCGGATTTTGCAGGCATGGTCATGAAAAGGAGTGATGTCTTGCTTTTTCTAATTAGTTATCTTTAGATGATTTTATATAGATCCCTTCTTCTCCGCCAATTCTTCTACTTGGGTTTTTAATTCTCCCACCTATTGGCTCGTCGCGAACTCTCTTGATTCCAGTTCTGAGATCCTTGCTTCAAAATCCTTCTTCTCTCCCTCTGTAATTATTACCTGTACATCTAGTGCATCATTTTCTGTATCCAAAGTTTGGTACTCCCTTTGGATTCTTTCCCTTTCTGAGAGGATATCATCATGCTTTCTTTTCAAATAAATTCCCTCTCCTCGTAGTTTCACCACACCATCCTTCATATTAAACATCTTCTCCTTGTGGTGCTCCACATCTTCCATCAATCGATCAACGTTGTCGGCGCTTGCCTGCACAGCTGGTACATTTATTGAGGCTGTGAATATGGGGTCTTTGTGAGTACCCATTATTATGGTGCTTTCAATGACTGTGATCATGTCATCTTGCGTTCCCATATTCAATCACTTCTATGAACTTCTGGTGATGTTCTTCCTTGATTTGTAAAAAATGATGGTATCTAAGCGAGCTACCGTGTGCTACTTAGATGGAGTAAAGGGAGTAAGCCCAAGTTCTACAAAAGGAATGTGATCGTCTGTGATCATTCTATTTGATGAAGCTGGAGTTTTTGAATCCACTGGGTTATTTTGGGCTGCTTCCTTATCCAAATATTCGCTGATCTTCTCCTCTTCTTCCTTCCTTCTTAGTTCTTCAACAGCTTCCTTATGCACTCTTTCTTCTTCTTCTTTCTTTAATCTTTCCTCTTCCCGTCGCTTCAGGGATTCTTATTTCTTTAATCTCTCTTCTTCTTCTTTCTGCTTCTAAGCTTCTTCGACTTGTCTCTTTTCAGCTTCTTTTTTAGTTTTTTCTCTGCCTCGGCCTGTTGTAACCTTAAGGCCTCCTCCTTTTGTTTCTGCAGCTTCCTCGTTGATGCACTGTTGTTGTCTTTACTCCTGTTGGTGCCACTTTTCTTAATGAAACTCTTTCCCAACTCAGTCAGATTATTGGCCCTTATGTATAATTCTTCATCCTTGTTAAAGTGATCTGAGTATTCATAATGAATTTTGGCGGTCACGCAATGTTCTGCGACCTTTCTTCTGCTATGATTCCTTTGGAAACTTTTCTCACCAAAATGAAAAATCTCCAACTCTTTTACAAAATCAGCGACACCTTTGACCTTGGAGAACTTGTATCCTCCTATGCAGAAAGGTAGAGGTGGAATGGTTTCCTTTTTCATATCATGTAGAAAGTTACCTATTCCATTTAAGAACACTTGCCTTACTGCTTCTTTCATGTGGACTACATAGTCTGTGGCGTACTTGGGCAGTAGGGATGGAGCTCTGGAGCATCCATACATTCTCAGGTATGTACCTTCTTGCGAGAAATAGTAGTCTCCATACTCACTGATAACTTCCATGGCATTATCAAACAGGTAGTTTGGTTCATTGAGGAAAATTAACTCATAAAGAGGCATCAACGACTCTTCACAAATGATTTTATAAAAACTTGCATACTTATGTGCGTAGAGAATTTGATAAGAAACAAAAACAGGGGACTCAGTCTAGGTCCAAATGCACCCGAGATTGGCAAAAGGGTGTCTGCATAAAATGAAATCGATAAGGTACGATGACATATAGAACTGGATATTTTATGGGTTATACCTCGATTTGTGGTTGCTACACATTATGGCAGACTATCTGATATAACGTCTTCCCAGTTAAAAATCATGCCCTCGAAGTCTATATAATAGATGAGGGGAATCCAGTTCAATTTATACAAGGTTCCGTCGGTGCGGCCAAAAATCCCGTTCAACATCAAATTTATGATCCTGAATGGGGTCTGTAGGCTTTGGGATTCATATTCCCCACTTTCCTTTTGGCACAATTGTTTTCCTAGCATTATCATTTTCTTTGCACATTCTAAAGGATCAATAATTACCCCTTTAATCCAATCATTGTCCATCATAACTTGTGCAGGAGGTATCTTGTAGGCCAATGTCATGTAATCTTGTGTGAATGAAGCAAAATATTCTCCTTTAATGTTAGATATAATCCTGGAGGAGGGGTTTGCTTGTGACAGACTCCAACCAATCACCTCTGAGCAAGGAAATAGATTTGGGCGTGTAGCAGCTTTGGTGATGCATGAGTTTCTTATGTTTTGGTATAGGAACATTTCTTCGAGACTAGCATCCAGGATGTTTTGATCTCTAATCATCAGATAGAGCTCTCCCCATTTGAATTTTGGAGCCACTCCTGTGATAGCCTTAGTATCCTCAAACTTAATTTCCATCGTGGAGATGATCTCCACATGTGAGTCTGGTTCGCTTTCCCTTTTTTTCTTCTTACCACCATTTTTAGGCATTGTGTTAATTCGTTGTTTTCAAGTCTGTCCTTTGGAAAGTAATCCTGGTTGGTGACAATAGAACCTATGACATGAGTATAGTGAGAAGTGTCTTAGTAATACCACAATCATTCTGAATAATGAAAGAAATAATCATACATTATTTCACTGAAGTATCCTTTAATGAAAAGAAAAACTGCTATATGTATGCATCACTGTTCCTTGAAATTGGAGAGTGCAATCATTGTTTGGTGTTAGAAATGAGAGAAAAACCATAGCTATCAATCTATTGCTAGTCACTCAAAAATCAATTGTGTAATATGGAGAGAGGTGCTTTACTCAAAGTTTCTTGATCATTCGTGATGTGATAAAAGGATGTGTAAATAAAAACCAATCAACACCTATGAACATGTTGTTATGTGAGCTATTAGCTTGTTGTTATCCTATATCAAAAGTCTGAAGAGCCTGTTGTTATCCTATATAAAAATTCTGGAGGAAACTCCTCCAATTATCCTTCTTTGTTTTAAAACCGCAGTATCTTACGAAAGCAATGTTGAAGGTAAGCATCTTATTGTTTGTTTTATCATGCATCTTCATTTGCAAGTTTATTAATGTTTGTTGATTTTATAGAGGTTAATGAGTTTACAAACTTGACTTCCAACCTTTTATTTATTAATTCCAAAATGTTGAGGCATAGAGTCTTACTCACAATCTTATTCAAAGGCGAGGGTGTGCAAAGAGAGATAGGTGAAAACATCATAATGTTGCAATGGCTCATTTTCACAGTGGTGGAATAGGGGGGTTCCCAAAATAAAACTGAGCAACTTCTATGTAACTTTCCCAGTAGCCTTTTCACTCAGTCAAGTTAATAGGGTGATCGTCGTTCCTCATCCGGGATCGTCAATGTGATATGTAGAGTAAAAAAGCATAGATATGTATGATAATCATATTGCCGAAAATCGCTCCTTATGAGAAGAGAGGTTTAGGCACAAACTGGAAACCTCAAAATCAGGGAAACATAGACGGGCCCAATATTTTGATTGGGCGGGTATCTTAGCCTGGAATTGACGCGAAGTAAGGTCTAAAAACTTTGCTCATAAAAATCAGTCTGTTAGAATCTCGACAATCCGGCTCGGGAAAGAACTTCGCCCTAGGAAAGTCGAATGTGTAACCAACTTCTCAGTGAGATAGTCGTGATGAAAAGGAACAAACCATGGGAAAATATCCATCCAGGATGGTCCAAACGCTTATGAGCATAGTGTTCCTGAAAGACTGCTTCTCGAACAAACCTTTCATTCTTAAAGCGACTTGTTTTCTACTAGCTAGGGCACGAAGATGGCCGTGAGGCCAAGCTCTATTATAAAAAACCAAACATAATGGATTCTAACTGCACAAACTGAAACAAAACTACCCTAGAGGCCGCGGACAAACGTTCTACCAGGTATGGGGCTGTGGAATGGAGAGAAAAATGATATCTCAAGATGAAAAATGGCTACGATGCATCTAAATCAAGTTTCCAGCATATATTTAAAATATTCAATCTTTAGAAAAACATACAAAGTACAAAATGGAATGTACCACCTGTCAACTGTCAAATGGCCACGGGTTAGGAGAAAATGCGATGGCTCCAGATGTCTCTCGTCGATTGGTTGCTCTCAGAAGGGCGTTTCGTGGAAGAGAAAACAAACAACTGCACCCGTTTATATAGAAAAATAACAAAATGCATCATTAATGCAGTTGTTGGGAGAATTAATGTGGTAGTTGTAGAATTAAACGGGGTGGGTGGCAAAGCATCATTCGACGCGATGCACTTTTGGTCACAACAACAAGGTTTGTGATGCCGATAGTATCGGCACAAACTTTTAAGTTAGCCCAATCGCTTCGGCGATATTGTTTATGTTCTGTCGATTTTGTCGGCATCCTTATCCCAATTTCTTCGATCTTAGTACGTGTGACTACTTCGGCAAGTTTCAATATTTTCTCTTTGAAGAAAACTCACAAGTCTTCTCTGGCCGTTTCGATGTGAGACTTTGAGTTGACCCAAAACTTTGCACCCAATAAGACTCCCAAGCACCTCCGACCGCATAGGCATAAACTCAAGAGTTTCTTCCAATTTGATTTGTCGTCGTTCCATCTATTGGCCAATTTGCTTTGACTACGACTGTATCAGCTGAAAACTTTGAGTTGCTCTGAAAAGTTCGACAACTTTTAACATTAGCACCCTTCAGTGTCGGTGCGTTTCGTTGAGTTACGCCGAAACGTTATTTTGGCGAAAATCTCTTTTGTCCAAGCCGATTGTGTCAGAGAAACTGGTTAAGTTACTCCGATGTGTTGGCAAAAAATCGTGAGTTTAACTTGGCCAAAACTTCTTTGTTCAACTTTTGGGGAAAAACTAAGTGTTTAGGATGGACTCCCTAGAGCTGGAAAACTAGTCTAAGTAAGCTTTCAATCAAAAATATGAGGGGCCCCAAAATAAAAATAAAAAATTGGGGGGGGCAGTTGCAGCAGCAACAGAACTATGAACTAGTTGGTGCAAATTTCGACTCTCCTCCACAAAAGCACATTGTGAATTAAATTGAACCCCATGGTTGTCAATTTGAATGTAAAATTGTATCACATCAGTGGCTCTATATTAGTAAAACGTGTGCAAAAAAAAATACCAAAAGAATTTTTATATATTAAAATTACCATGTCAAATTATATAAGTGTACATTATTTTATTTTTATAAAATTAAAATAAATGAATGACCTATTTTAGAAAACTAAATGCTTTCAGTCATGAATGATGCAAAACAAACTAAATTTATTTTATCAAATTTCCATCCAAGTGCATCATGGATAATACATAGAAAAGTCCACTTCCATGAAAGATTTGTTGTAACATGATATGTGTAAGTTCATGTGAAATAATAGTTGAGAAATCCAAAACATTTGATACTTTGGAAAAACAACCTTATTAAACTTCTTTTGGAAAAGGAAGGGTAGAACGTCATAGTACAATATTGACTACAATGTGTTTTTTTAATGAATCACCTCTACAAAGGGCATATATTTATATGCCCCTTTAACTTAAGTCCTTTGGAATAAAAATTCATAATTTCAACACCATTGATGCAACATGTTAACCTTAAAAAAATTAGTATGTTGCACTACATGTGGCCTAACATTAACCTCTCGAGAGGATTCTAGGTTCCATCTTTTGTTTGTTTCCTAAGTTTATCACTTGATGTACTTCAGATGCCAACACATGTTACTTTTGAATTGTCTATGTCACGGTTAATAGGTTGTTTTGTTCCACCCTCCATTTTCGGAGTACATAATCAACAAAAAAACATGGGTAAGTGAGTCTATTGTTATATTTTAATTGGAAATTTAACTCCTTAATAAAAACGTATATTTTAATTGAAAAATAAAATGTCACTGAATTTCAATTACACCATTGATGCAACATGTTAACCTTGCAAAACTTTGTATGTTGCATTACATGTGGCATGACATCAAGCTTCAGAATTGATTCAAGGTTCCACATTTTGTTTGTTCCTTAAGTTTATCGCTTAATGTACTTCATATGCATAATGTTGGCACATGTTACTATTGAGTTGTGTGTGTCACTGTTAGAAGGTTGTTTTGTTCTACCCTCAATTTTTTAAAAACGTTATTCACGAAAAAAACGGGTAAATGAGTCTATTGTTATGTTTTAATTGGAAACTAAGCTTCTCAATAAAACATATCTTTTAATTGAAAGTCAAATTCTTTAATAAAAAAAAATTATTATTGAAGGTATTTTTTTTCAATAAAACTTCATTGTGGAAAGGTTATTTTTCACTAAAACGTCAAATTTTTTTAGTAAGAAGGACTAAGGTAAAATGAAATTCCAACACTAGTTGTATATATACATTTGTAAAATTTAAAAAAAAAACACACACACAATATTATATTTAAAAAAATTATTATATTAATATATAAAAACATAAAATTATTATTGAAATATATATGAAAAATTGTAAATTTTGGATTACAGAACATCACAACAAATTTTTGTGAGTCATGTGCAAATCCAACCTAGATCTAGATTCAATAACAACCTCACTTAGAATATTTCAAGAGGTAGCAGAAAAATATGAGAAGAAGAATATTGAGACAAAACTAGAGAAAACTCTCTAGAGCATTATTTCCATTGTGCCTATTGAGCAAAAACCAGTACAATATATAGGCATCCCATGGAGGGAATTTGAATATCCCAAGCAATATGATTGGCTCACAAAATGGTAGGCTTAGATTGGACCAATTCACCCATCAATGACATAAGGCCAAGTTTAAACCCTAGATTGGGCCATAATGAGGTTCAATGAAGATGAGGGGCCAAAGGTGGTGCCATAATGAGGTTCAATGAATCATGGGGACCAAAAGTAGGTTAGGATAGTCAAGTAGGTGTGAACACAACCATCACAAGGGTGCATGAGGTGGTTTATGGCTTGGTAGTGGCCATTTAATGAACAATTTGACCAAATACAGGGCATTAGCGCCCTTGGTCCATCCTTATCCCACAAAACAAGGAAATAGGGCGCCTTCCTCATTAATGCATGAGTTTGACTCCCCAGAACAAGGAACTTGGGCACGCTTGTGGACAAACATGATCTTATGGCATAACTTCTAGTCGAATGTTGACAAACTATGGTCCAAGACACTAAACTAGGCACTAGGACCCTTTTCACTCTAGGTATAACAACATGAAGGTTCGTGGCATAGATATGATGGGAATATTGTTCTAACAAAAAATACAAAGTTTTCATATTAATATGTAAAACAATTTTTTTTTAATATTATAAAACAAATTATTATAATAGATATAAAACAAATTATGATATATAAAACAAAGCTTAATAAACAAAACCAAAATTTCATTCTACCAAAACCACACCACAATGCGGACTGCAATTGGACAATTTCAGTTTTGGTGCCAACTTGAAGTGGAGGGGATTTGGGTGCCAATGTTGAACTAGTTTCAAAGCCAAAACCACACCACAATGCGGACTGCGATTGGACACTTTCAGTTTTGGCGCCAACATGAAGTGGAGGGGATTTGGGTGCCAATGTTGGACTAGTTCCAAAAATCCTTCATCTTTGAGAGTTCCAACAATCCAAAATATGCATTTTCAATATATATATATAGATTAATTTACATTTTATGGTGATTCAGTTTTTTGTTCTTTGTAGGTTGAGAAATTATTACCATTCATCTCTTAGGGTTTCAAAAACCCTCTATTTGCAGGTGAACACTGTCGAAGAAATGGGGAGCACATTATTCTCAACAACAACAGTATTGGAGCCTCCCTACGCCTGGTATCTTGCCTCTTTCACCGATAGCGTTGCCTTCCCAATGCTGAAGAATCACCCCATCAGTAACACGTTCTAGACTTGCGTATTAGTATGTTTTTTTATGGTTTGATTTTCTAATTAGGTATTGGTTCAGGATGTATGAACTACTCTATTTTGTAAATATTCAAGTTGAATAAAAGGTTGTAGGTCTTGGAAAATAGAATCCATGCCCATATTGTCCAAACTAGATATGAGTGGAGTATAATTTTATATAACAATATCATTAACACGTATTGCGAAATGTTACAATTCGAGGACTGCACGACAACTATTTGACAAAATACCTAAGTGAGATATGATCTCATGGAACTCTCTAATCTCAAGATATGGCCATCATGGGTTTTGAAAGGAAGCCTAAAATAGTTCTACAAGATGGAAGTCGAAGGCATGAGGCTGGATTGGAGACTTTGAAAAACACTAATAAGACCATGGTTGGGTTATTAATTCTGGATTGGAGTCTCAGATCTTTGTGAGAGAATTGGAGCTTCTCATAGCATTAAGGATTTTTAGAAAGAGGTGGCATCTAGTGAAGAACTTGTACCACTATGAATCTCTTCCATATAGAGTGATGTGAAATTATACCAATGTCACAACATTATTAGTTCCTTGCACACTTCAAATAACTTCACAGAGGAACCAATGTTGTTACACAACCATGAAACAACAACAATCATAGAGAAAATTCTATGACCAGACTTTACATAATTATGGGTTGCATTCTATGAAACAAAACAAAACCCTACGTACCATGTTGGACAACCAAATGTTGATTTTCCACATGGATGTTAAATCCAGAAGAAAAATGTTGGACAAACTTTAGCCAGTTCATGCAGTAACACTAACACTACTTACAAACATTGTTGTCTGTACACATTGACTACTAACAATGGCAACACTCACTATGCAACAATGGTAAGAAGAACTTGCAAAAAAGGATAAAGGGTGGGACAGTGGATGATTTAATTCCATTGCTACTCTAACTTGCCTCGCTACTCTAACACAACTTCTTCAAACTACACGTTCCCATACTCTTCTCTCGTACTCTACATATCTATGCAAATCTTCATTCAAGTTTCACATCCTTCTCATTGTCTCACGTTTTGGGTACACATCCGTGTTGTACTCTCTCATCAAGTATTCTTTCCTAGCACAAATTATTCCCATATAATATTTCCACCAATATTCTTTAAGTATTGTGTGTTTACTAGGCACATTCTTTGCATCTACCATCAATTGATATTTAGGTTTATTGACACATGAAACCCATGTCCACCTCTAATTCCACCACCCCAAAATGCAAGGCTTAATCTTCCATCTAACGGAGCTGGGTAACATACCCCATTCCACTAGTAGCATCTTAATCTGAACTATATAATCTTGTCAAGCAACCTTATATAAGGTGCATTCTTGAATTCCAACAGTGCTTTTGTTCAATATTTATGGTACCCTATGGAAAACTCTAAAGCATAACCCTAATTGCACCATTGAACCAAAAATCAACAGTACATGTGACTTCATCTTCAAATCTTTGCAACTATAGTAAATTTTTGGTGTTGCAGTGACCTTTGCATATGGCCACTAGTGACAAAGCTACTCGAACAATCCTTTATCCATTTATAAATATCATAGGAAGGTGAAACTCTACACAAAATATTTCTTTCTCTTCTTCAAAGAGATAATTCTTCTTAATCCTTCCATATCCGACCTTAAATACATGCATTATTGATAGGGAAAGGCATTGATCGACACAAAAAAACTAGTCGTGTACTGTAGATTTCACTAGCTTCCATTTCTCTGTGTTAGTTAAGGTCCCAACAACATAACCAATTGTTGGCTTATTTTGAAACCCATGGTCCACATAGATGTCAAATACTATGCCCGATGTGATCTAGTATGCCAAATTTTTCAGCCTTCTAGAGGAACGAGGTCTCACCTAAGGCATGTTTGATGTCAACTTTAAGAATAGTGTAGAGGAAAGGAAAGTGCAATGTTTGAAAAATCCGTTAAGTTGTTTATCATTAAAGACTTATTCCAAATGGATGAGAGAAAGCAAATCACCATAATGCAAAACAATAACAATCACATCATCCACACAAGGAAGAATCACACACACATAAGAAAAACATGTGTGATTCATCATTCTATTCAGTAGATGAAAGAGGTTTACATTATATATCATAAAGAGGGTGCATAGCCTCAAGAACCAAATTTAAAGCACTCTTAGCTCAAAATAGTATAGCAAACTAATACAGTGACTAATTTCCTCATCCAAAAAACTCTTCACCTTTAAATTAATATCATATTTATATGCCTCTTAATGCAATGAAAAAATATTGTATAAGGATTCAGAGTCATGATTGTCCAATAGTAGAGATCCTAAGGTTTGGACGAAGTTATTTGTTCTTAGCATTATGCACTTTCCTGAGAGATCTGTGTACTCATGCTTCCATGGATTCCTTCGTGACTTGGTCTCCTAAATGACTTGTTTGGATCTGTGTGACTTAAAAATTTACAAAACTAGCCACAACAAAAGTATTATGGCATGGTGTCTCCCTTTTTAGCCATGAATCCATTTATATGATGTACTTAGCTCTATCTATGCATGAGAATGGGAATGTCTAATTTAGGAAAGAATTTATGATTATCTTACCTTTTGTTATGATCATAGACAATCTCCTTGTCCTCTATCTAACATGTTACTTTCCTCGTGTCCCTTCAAATACTTTTGACGAAGAAAAAACATAATTTATTCTATCCATGTAATGCTCTAATGACCTCAGAACGTTAGTGGCATTTAGTATTATAAAAATTTATGTTAGATATTGATGTTGTTATGTGAACGCATTTGCTTTCTCTTGTTGAATCTATTGAGTTGAATAGAAGGTATATGTCTCTCACTCAACATAGATCTAGGGTTTTCCTTGTTTTGATTTTAGCTTACTTGGAGCTCCTTGTTCTCCTCCTTTCTCAACTACTTCTTAAAGGACTCTTCAATCAAAGCACTCTACATGTTTTCTCCTTTTCTTCCAAACCTTATCCTAGATCTTGTGTGTTTTAGTGAAGTAAAAGTTGTATTTCTTGTTTTACATCGTTGGCATACCAATATGCCAATGAGGATCAAATAGTCCACACGGTACAAAAATCTCATCATAAAAAATAATCCATCGAAATCGCTCCACATGTCGAGAAATCTTAGGAAGTTTGGTCTCTCTACAACCAACACTTTTGCAATTTCCTTCATCGTCATTAGCATGCTTTGACCTTACAACTCGAGCATGTTAATAATGTCAAGGCCCTCTCATTGGGAAACCTAATTTCTCAAACCTTTTTGCGATCCATTTCAAATCACACCTTCCCATTTTATGAGACCTTTGATTCCCAAAAGCTTATACTATGGAAGAGAAATATTTTATTTTCTACTTCCTTCTTTAGGAGACATGCCTACTTATCTTGGAAGAAGACTCCATTGTAAATTGGAAGTTTATAACTACTACCCATTTAAACTTTTGGAACCATTTGTCCCTAATGGATAGGGTATCAAGAATTGAATCAAGGTTGATTTTGTACCAACACATGCTCATCTTGGACACCTAGGAGAGGTTTAGTCACATTTTAGAAGTGCTCATAGTGAACCTAAGAAATGGTGGATTCAATGGTGTAAGAGTGTAATACACCTTAAATGTCGAGCATGACTAAAGGAGAAATTGAGGCTTCCAAATCCTCTTTGTAAAGGATAAAGATGGATGTACATCCTCATTAAAGAGTGGGAAATATTTCAATGGAGGTAGGTATATAGCATCCAATGAACAAAGATCGAGTTGGAATGCTAAGCAGCTATGCAAACAAGCTCAATGGTAACCCCCTAAGACAAGAACAACTGTAATTCACATGGTTGTGTTGGTGGAAACAATCTTCTACCCAGGAGTCCAAGTACTCCACAACATAGGTAGGTTTTCAGAACCACTCTTTGAGTTGGCGAAAAGAACAAGGGAAGAAGAATATGAAGGAATTTGATATTGCTTCAAAAAAAAATAGAAAATACCATTATAATCAATGCAAGATGATTGGGTGTTATGAGGAAAGTGTTGGAAACTTCATCCTGTGGTGAAAAGAACAAAGGAAGAAGAATAAGAAGAAAGCCAATGTTGCTCCACATAACAACTTAGTAAAGACTATTGTAATCAATGCAAGATGATTGGGTGATGTGAAGAAAGTGTTGGAAACTTCATCCTAAACTTCACCTGCAAAATTAAAAGAGTAATACAAAGAAGAGTGGGATATTCAAGAAGGGGATTGAAGCAATACCAAGAATTCAACACATAATAGTAGAAGAAATAAAACTCCCCAAGGAAAGAGAAATACAAAGAAGAGTTGGATACCTAAGAAGGAAAAAGAAACCATAAATGCAGCAACAACTCAACAAAGAGGAGTAGAAGAAGAAATAAAGCTCCCCAAGGTGAACGAACATAAGGAAGAACCTCGTACAAAGGGACTAACTCCACCATTGCAAGATAATAATAATAGTTACCTTCCTCCAATTCGGGGCTACCTTCTGTAATTGTCTCCTGCGATTCATTGTAGAGCATGATCACCTTAAACTTCTAGCTGCGAAATCAAAATTATATGCCGAGTTGAATATCTAGATATAGAGGCCGCAACTTGTAGCTGTTAGTTGTAAATGACTGTTGCGATGTAGGTCAAAGCGCAAAACTTAACTTTAATCTGTTTCTTATGGTTTATAGATATTTGTGTTTTCTATGGTTTATAAATATTTGTGAGGTTGAATATCAGAGTTTTAAACGGAATAGGTATTTAACTTTTTGAGGTGTTATTTTTTTAATTACATTTTATTTGGTTTTACATTATTTTATTTTATGAGTAGATATGGATTTTTTAACTTTTTCATTAGGTTTTCTTTTTTTATATTATGAGACAACATTTTTATTTTTGGTACATAAAGTTTCTTCATTGCATGTAACGTTATACATCTCTTCATACCAAGTTGTAAGCACCTCACTACTCTAGATACAATATAAAGCATGAATTAGATTACATCATTGCTTAAATATCATTCATATAACTAGTGTGTTTTCATAAAAAAGAAATAGAAAACAACTATATATCTTTTATTTACTATGAAAAATAAATAAAAAGTCTAAAACATGCGAAAGTAATATAATTTCATGTTTACACTTATAACTGAATTGTTCTAATAGCTATATGGATAGATGATACCATTTGATGTCATATATATTAGAATATATAGCTAATGGTTTCGATGATGATGAATTGATTAAGTGTTTATTTGGAAGCTGATAGATGTAAAGAGTGGAACAAGTTTAAAATATTGGTATTAAATTGTATTTATACTCGCACAAATTACACATATATATATTTTAATGATACCTAAACAAATTGCAAATTATATATATGTTATATATCGGCGTAGATCCAAATCCTAGGCTCTATCAAGCGTCGAGAGAGATGAAATCTCTTCTTAGGTATCCATTGATTTGATTCAAACCAAAAGACACATCTTTTTATTTAAGGTCCACATATAATATTTTTATTATTAATATTTAATATTATTTATGGCCGACATATAATATTTATTTATTTTTTATTTTATTAGGAATGAACATTACAACATTTCCCCATACATGGTTTTAAAACCACATGCAAGGCCCTTCTACAACCATGGGTTGTTTAGGAGGCCTTGCACATGGTCTTAAAACCATTTGTAAGGCCCTCCTAAACCATGGGTTGTTTAGGAGGCCTTGCACATAGTTTTAAAACCATGTGCAAGGCCCTCATAAACCATGTACAATAAAACCATGGGTTGTTTAGAAGGCCTTGCACATGGTTTTAAAACCATGTGCAAGGCCAACATTTTTTTTAGGATAATTCAAATTTTTATTTTTTATTATTTTGTTAGGTAGGAACATTACAACATCTTCCCCATTATTTTGTTAGGTAGGAACATTACAACATCTCCCCCTAATAGCATTTCACTTGTAGGAATAAATCTAGAAAGTAGGTCACCACTCCTGAAAGTTTAAATGGGCAGAAGTAATAAGGGTCAGCGTGGGAAATAGAAAGCATTTCAGTATATCTATAATCAAAATGGATGAGTTCGCGATTAGATAAAATTTGCACTCGACCAGATCATTACTTATGCTTGTGGATGGTGTGCACTCCACACGATTTTTTTGTTGTTTAATAGTTGAAAGTTAACATTGGAGTTATACGAAAGATTGCTTTATTTAACCCTGGGGAGCAGATCTTGTTTGGATATCTGCAGTCATTTATAAGAAAAGTTTGTGAAATCAGTTGAAGTTGTTAAGATAAAACCTGCTGCCAGCGAAGAGGAGAAAAAAGAGGATTTGCATATATGTTGGAGAAGGCGTCAATATCAGTGAAGGACATGATTGTGTTGAAAACTGTGTATGCATAACTCACCGTAGTAAAATCACATGAAAGTTATGTGTTAAAATCGTTGTAGAGACCAAGGCATCGTGAATTCGCATGAGGAATTACTGCATAAAAAATAATCTTGAAAATAAGAGAACCAGCCATCGATACGTTGGAATATCCAGGAAGTTGTAAGTCAAATGATAAAATCTTGCTTTTTTTTTTAAGCATTGGTGTTTATTTAAAAAATATACTGAAAATAAGTATATGAAAGTTGTTTATGCCATTGTGAAAATAAGTAAATGAAAAGGAATTTGAGATGGTTTTTTTTGAAATGATATTCAAAAGAAATGTTTTTGACTAACATTGTGAGAAGGGAATTGAGAATGATCAAAGGTAAAAAACACACCATTGTCATGCATTGGAAGAGTTTAAAAGTGAAGGGTGTTGTTTAAAAGATTTTGAAAATCACTGCATCAAAAATAAGTTTGTTTAAAATTGTGAAGAAGAAAATCAATTTTATTGAAGATTGAAGTCTTTGTTAAAGAAATTCGAACTCCATTGAAGAAGAAGAGTAACTATATTCATATACTTATTGCTTGTGAATGCATCAAGATTGCCCCATGTGGCACAAGTAAATCACATATGTTGTAAATTGTTATCATCACATTGTGTTAGCTTAGCACTGTGTTGGATTGATTCAAATAAACCCCACAGCGAGCGTACTTTCCTAGCAAAATGGTGAGCATCGTTGATGGTACCTAGATGTTTTAGTAGATGGAAGTATGCCCAAAGGGTTGTCAGTAATTCAATCTATGTACCAATGTTTAGCCCAAAGGTACGGTCGGTTCCCAGCGGGTACATATATGATAGTTTTTCTTTTTGCAGCATAAAAGATGCATGAAGAATGTAATGGTCATAATGTAATTGAGCATATGTTGTAACGAAGTGCATGATTGGTTTTACCCGACACCTTCGAGTTTTTTGTCCAAGTTGTAATGCCTCTTCATAGGCATATTTGTGCCCTCATTTTCTTGTAAGTATGTTTGTTGTATGCTTGTTCAATATGCATACTTCTTGTAGCACTAAGGTGCATGATATCACAGGATTTGATACTCTCTCAGAGATGTTTGTTTTTTCAAGTTGTGGAATAGACCACCACGAAAGGTAACGGGGGTCACAAGTGTACCCGTAGCCTAAACTTGATCAAGGTCAAAGATAAGAAAAAGAATCTTTGATACATGGGGATTAGTTGATGGAATAGATATATTGTCAATGGTTGTTGTGATGAAATGTCAAAGATGAAGAATGAACCATTATTAGAAATGAACATTAGTAGCAAACATGAGCAAGCCTAAGGAACCTGATGAAACATTGAAGAAGAAAAAGAACGAAGAGTTTGCAAAATTGAAGAAGAAGAAAAAGACCAGTGTCATGAATCAAAGTTGAAAACCAACACTTTTTGAAATTTTGTTAAGTGTTTCATTAGAGGAAATTTCAACTCAAAATGGGCCTCCTAAGAAAAATAATAAAATAATATTTATTAATTTTGGAGAAAGAAAAGAAAAAAACTACTTTTTTTGTTCGTATTTTCGACATATCTCCATGTGATTTTACTCAAATTTTGATCGGGAGTGCTCGTTGGATGCAAAATTAAATTATGCATCATCATTACGTTTTTTCAGGTATTTCTTGTTTTTGGGGTAGCAGGGTCCATCAAAAGTATGCCGAGTGGGTACTTGTTGGATGCAGAATTTAATTTCGCATTCAACGAGCTCTCCCGATCGAAATTTGAGTAAAATCACATGGAGATATGTCGAAAATACAAACAAAAAAAGTAGTTTTTCTTATGATACCTATCCCCAAATTTATATTAAAATTTGTTTAAGACCTATACGGTATTTCAAATTTAAAGCGATTTCATTGGTTGACACATGATGACATGGAATTTGAATTAAGGTTAAAGGCCCATTTTGAGTTGAAATTTCCTCTAATGGTAAGCCTCGTTGAGACATAGACCAGCAAGAATTTGCATTTCAGAATTTTTCTATTAGAGTATCATGATTAAGAAAACAACCTCGAGATTAAGAGGGAGTGTTATAGGATGTAATCTCGTTAGTTAATCTATTCAGTTAGTCGGTTCCATATTCGGTTTGTCAGTATTGGCTACAACCATCAATTATGTAACATATATATACAATTGTATAATAATAGATAATCAGTTTAGCCCTTCGTGGTTTGAAACTCATTTGTTTTTGTCTCTCCCCATATTTGAACAAGGATGATATATGGATCTTGTTTTTTTAACTAAATCATTGAAGGATCTAAAAGGAGGTTATTTTTCAAAATATCAATAAGGTTAAAAGCACTATCACAACTATAAAAATAAGTTAGGTGTCAAAGAAAAGAGAATAAGAGAAATCTAATGCATTATAGAAAATGGTATACATATCGTGTATCTTAGGTAAGCCATTGAAGGATTCAAAAGGAGGCTATTATTCAAAATATCAATAAGAATAAAAGCATTGTCACAACTATCTTTAAAGATAAATCACGGTGTCACAAAAAATAGAGAATAAGATAAATCTAATTGTGTCGATAGGCATTTTTAATTTAGGATTTGGGGTGGACTATGGCCAATGCTTTTCCAGGATTACATGAGGATGAAATAAGTGTTTTGTCTAGATTGATTCTATGACAATAGTTTGAAATTTGAAATAAACAATTATATATATATAATAAAAAAGAATATAAAAAATCATTGGTAGATGATGAATGGATAACTGGTACCGGATGCATGGATAACTCATAGATTATGAATGGATACCCAATAGTTCATGGCAGATAACTATAAGAATGTGAGAGATAAAAAAAAAGAATATAAAAATTAATTGATGGTTGATAAATGGATAACTAGTAGTGGATGCATGATTGCATGGATAATTCGTTATGTCGATAGGCGTTTATAGCTTAGAATTTGGGGTTGACTAGTGCCAATGTTTTTTCTAGATTGCACGAGGATGAGACAAGTGTATTGTCTAGACTTATTTTATGGCAGTTCAAAATTCAAAATAAACAATTGTAAAAAAATAAAAGATAATTGATAGTTGATGCATGGATAATTGGTTGTTGATGCATGGATAACAGGTGGATACAACTTTAATTGGAACGCGTGGGTGAGCCATGGATAACCAGTAGCTAATGCATGGATAATGGGTGACATACAATGGGTTTAAATGGAACAAGTAACTAAAGCATGGAAAACCGATAGCTGATGCATTACACATGACCAGTTTATCTGGATGAGGATAACAAGTATGTATTATCCTGGATACTGATATTCTACTAATGCTGTGTATAATTCTAACTCATACAATCAATCTTGTGCAAAAATACGAAATAATTGTGCATGCAAAAATACCCTAAAATATAGCAAAATTAGGGCTAGGGTTTGCAGAAAGGAATTTAACACTTACCACTGATAACTTGGCTGATAATACTCCTGAGATAGGCTGCATGCATAAAGTGACGAATAGGTGTAGTAATAGTGCTACCTTCCTCCAGTTGACGCCTAGCTGCACACGTGTTCCCTCCTTAGATTGAAAGTGACATTTTTGGGGAAGGGATGGTCAGATGATGCTGAAACTTTGTGGACATGTTGGTCTTATGTTGCCAAAGAGATAGATTGTCACCTGTAGAGGTTTGGATGCCTCTAAGTGCTCTAGCGAATTGGTTTGTTGTTATGCTGCTCATGCCCCCCAACCTCTCTGTTTTGTTGATAATTGCTCCAGGTGAGCAAAATGATGGCTGATAGTCACTCTATGTTGTGGGATAAGCCTGTCGAGAAAGAGGAAGCTGAGATGTGGAGGAAAGACTGGGTTTTATGGTCCCAACGAATCCTTCTGGGTTTACCCAGCTGTTTCCAGCTGCAAAATGTGGACCTACAAATAAGCCTTATGAGTGTGATGGATCCACGGATACTGATGTATAGGATGAATGTCGTTGATAAACTCGGATGGTCTATCCAAAAAGAGACTAGGGAAGATATTTCACTGTTGAACCCTCGTTAGCTGAAGACATTGTCTTCAACCCCAACTGTCACGGTTGGACACTGTGTTGCTACTCAAAAGCTCCAAATCAATCAACAATAATAATAGATACCCACTTTAGTCCAATAACCCTCTTAAATAGAGCCTCATGCGCTTTTAGGTTTTGCATGTCACTTTTAGGGTTTATGCTTCACTTTTGCATGCAATTCTAATTTGATGTTGACTTTTAAGCCTAAATAAATAAGGCTTCTTTTATTCGACTGATGACTTTGACACTATATGAATGTCCTGATATGCTCTAAGTACCAAATTCCGTCGGTCAATTCCATCTTTATGCAGTACCCACTTGAACCTATGGGAATTAAGTAGGTCAGCAAGTGTTTTGGGTGCTTAATTAGAGGGGGACATTATAGTCCTCCCCGCTTGAAATTGCATGTTCTCAAGCAAATGCAAACTAGGATGCTGCAATACCTACTCTCCCTCCCATGTGGAATCCTCCATAGGTAATTCTTTCCATTTTACCAAATACTCTCGAATCACCCTATTTTGGAGTTTCCTTTCTCTCACCTATAGGATTCTCTCTGGAATCAGTACCAACAACCCTTCATCATCTAAGGGAGGTAACTTGGTGGATGGAGCAATGTGTTGTCATAATGTTTTCTTGAGATTGGACACATGAAACACATTGTGAACCTTGCTCTCCTCTGGGAGTTCTAGTTCATAAGACACCTCTCCAACCTTCCAAACTACCTTGTAAGGACCATAGAAGTGAGGTTTTAGTTTTTCTGCTCCCTTTTTCTTGAGGGAAGATTGCATGTAGGGTTGTAGTCGTAAATATACAAGATCTCCTACCTCAAAACTCCTCTCAATCATGTGTCTTTCTACGTATAGCTTATGCTGATTCTGTGTTGCCTGTAAGTTCTCCCTCAGGACCTTAAGAATATCCTGACTGTCCTATACCCAATCCTTTTCCTTGGGTGCTCTGCTCCAAAATCTAAATCTGCGAAGTTCAGTGCGTCATAGCCATACAATGCTTTAAAATGTGTCATCCGGATAGACATATGGTAGGTAGTATTGTAGCAATATTCCCCTAAGTGTAGGAATTTAATCCATGTCCTTTGTTGGCCTACTACATAATTGCACAGATACCCTTCAACCCACTTATTGATAATCTTCGTTTGCTCATCGCTTTGCGGATGATAACTTGTACTTGTGGCGAGTTTTGTCCCTACCAACCTAAATAGCTCCTGTTAGAAAGCATTGGTGAATTTACTGTACCGATCAATTAAAATGGTTTTGGGTAGCCAATGTAGTATGAAAACCTCTCTAAAAAATAACTCATCTACCTGTGCTATTGAATAATCGGAAGAGATAGCAAAGAAGTGAGCAAATTTGGTCAACCGATATACCACTACATACAAGCAGTCTCGTCCATGTACCTTGGGTAACCCTGTAATGAAGTCCATTGAGATGCTTTCCCACTTTTGCTCCAGAATCGGTAGTGGTTGAAGTATCGTTGCCGGATGAGTGTGCTCGATCTTGTTCCGCTGGTAGATGCTGCATTCCTGAACGTGTTGCATTACTTCCCCTTTGAGGCCCTTCCATGAGAACCTCTCTCAGTTATTCCTGTAGGTCTTCAATAAACCCTGATGCCCTAATAACGGTGAGTCATGTGATGCCTATAGGATCTTCCTTTTAAAGTTGATTCTAGGACGAGGTATATCCTACCCTTGTAATAGATGGTGTCATCAATGATTATGTACCTGTCATCCTAGATCTGTCTATCCAATAACTCACAAGAAAATTTGTTTTTGGAGTACTCTACTAAGAGAAGAGACCTCCAATCTATGGATATACTCATGAGGGATAACGAAGCTGGTCGTTTGGATAAGGAATCAGCTACTACATTGTTCTTACCCTTCACATACTCTATCTCAAAATCATAGGCCTGCACCTTGCTAACCCATTTCTATTGGCGCTCATTTAACTCCTTCTGCTCCAAGAAGTACTTGAGGTTGTTATGATATGTCTTGATTTTGAATTTGTTGCCCACCAAGTACTGTCTGAATTTAGTGAGGGCATGTAATATGAATAACATCTCTTTGTCATATATGGAGTAGTGGTGCTCATAGTCTTTCAGTTTCCTACTCTCAAATGCAATTAGGTAATGGTTTTGCATCAATACGGCCCCTAGTCCTTCCCCTGAAGCATCACATTCCACTATGAATGGCTGTGAGAAGTCTGGTAGTGCCAAAACAGGGAAACAACTCATGATGGTTTTCATTTCCTCAAAGGTTCTCTATGCCAAATCTATTCATGTGAATTCCCCCTTCTTTGTGAGATCGGTGAGTGGTGCGGTGAATTGAGAGAATACCTTAACATACCTCCGATAATATCTACAAAGGCCTAAGAAGCTCTTTTGTTTGGTGATTGTCTTTGGCGTAGGCCAATCTATGATAGCTCTAATATTATCCATATGAACATGTCCCTCTTCTGCACTGATTATGTGCCCTAGATACAACATCTCTTTCATGCCAAATTCACACTTAGACATCTTCGCGTAAAGCGAGTGCTCCTCTCGAATTCTCAATACCTCATCTAAGTGTTTTACATGTTCCTCCCAAGTTTTTTTGTAAATTAAAATATCATCAAAGAATACTGGCAAATATTTACATAATTGAGCCCTGAAAGTGTGGTTCATGCATGACTGGAAGGTGGTTGGAGCATTGGTGAAACCAAAATGCATGACCAAGAACTCGTAGTGACCATAGTGGCAAAGGAAAGCTGTTTTGGAAATGTCTTGATCCCTTACTCGGATCTGATGGTACCTTGAGCGAAGATCAATCTTTGAAAAGTATTTGACACCCCCTAGCTCGTCCATTAGTTTATCAATCCTAGGAATGGGATACCTGTTTTTGATGGTCTTCTTTTTGAGTGCCCTGTAATCAATACACATTTTTAATGTGCCATCCTTCTTTTTAACTAAGATCACTGATGATGTAAAGGGGATAGAACTCGGCCGAATATAACCTAGTTCTAGTAATTCCTTGATTGTCTTCTCGATCTCATCCTTTTATCTTTTGGGATGCTTGTATAGAGTGGTGATGGCCGCTTGAGTCTCCTCCTCCAACTCAATGATATGCTCAAATACCCTGTCTGGTGGTCTACCTGTTGGAAGATCCCGAAATACCTTCTCATGCTTCTGCAATAATGCCTGAATATTCGTTGGGTGTTGAGTGTTGTTCTCTGGAGGTTTCCTAAAGGTGACCAAGCACTCTGCTGGCCATTCTATGTCACCCTTCCTAATCACGACCTCCAATCTCTGTGAAGAGACTGGTTTTGGGGGATAAGTGTTCATGCCCCTCAAAACTACCTATTTCCCATCCGGTCCCTAGAATTCCATTTTCGTCACCCTGTAATATGTAGTGTATTTTCCTATTGAATAAAGCCATTGGACACCTAATACTACATTCGTATCAGCCACATTCACTACATAAAATGAGTATGTCATATGGTAATTTCCTAATGTGACATTCAATTTAGGAATCCAATAGTTGCACTCCATGCTGGTGTTTCCTGCTACTGCTACAGTAAATCCCTCAAACTTCTCTGTCGAAATGCCCCTCTTAGCCACCCATGCTGCATCAATGAAATTGTGGGTTGCTCCTCCATAAATCAATACTCCTACTCTGTGGTCCTGTACTACTCCCATGACCCTGAGAGTATGAAACCTAGGTACTCCGGATAATGTAGCAATAACTCCCTCTGGTGTATACCCTTGGAGTGACTCCTATTCTGCTTCCCGCAATTCCTCTGTTGTTTCCTACTCATATTTCTCCCCTCCACTATCTGAATATACCTCTATATAGTGGGTTTTGGACTTTCTTGAGCACCTATGTCTTGGAACCCACAGTTCTTGACAAGTAAAACACAATTTCTTATGTCTCAAGTCTTTCCTTGTGTTGTCGTCTAACCAAGTTTTCTTCGGTATTTCCTGCTGGGAAGGTTTGCTTTATTTGTCTCTAACTGGAAAGTTGGTTTTGAGTGGAAACCTGTTGTTCGAGACTGAGTCTTAGAGATCTTCGTCTATGTTGATCGCATCCTATAAAGTGGGGGCCTAGTAGGCTTTCACCCATCCCCGTAGTGGTTCTGTCAAGGCCTCTGTGAACAACATAATCAACATGTTCTCCGACACATCTATCACCATAACAACTACCCTCTGAAACTCTGAGATGAATTCCTTGGCACTACCTGTCTGTTTGATTTGAGCCAACTCTCTAAAGTGTATCTCTGGGTACTTCCTGTCAAACCACTCCATGAGCTTCTGTGTGAACTCACTGCAGGAACTGATGGTGTTGTGACCCAATGTCACTAGTCCGTGGTACCACCACTCATGATCCTCTCCATCTAGGTGGAGTGTAGCCAATTTAATGGAATATTTCTCTGTCATGGGGTTGAGTTGGAAATAAGTATCCAACTTCTGAACCCATATCCTCGCTGAACCTTCGCGAGCCCCATCAAATTTTGGGATGGTCAACCTACCCAAGGTTTTTTGTAACTCGTAATTATGATTAAATCCCCTGTTGAAATTCCTGGGTTTGTTCCTACTCTTCATGTTGCAGAAATATGAAAAGGACATGGCTACATAAAACTCATCCCCTAAGTCCCTGTATTACTTTAAATAGGCTCCAAATGGTTCACTAGGCTCTACTGGCATCACTGGTCCTGCTACCGCATCTGCTAGGAAGTGAGGCATAGTAGGCTTATTGGAATGTCTGTTATGTATGTGAGGTGTGTTTTGCATATTGGTGTATGCATTCTTCCCACTACTAATTGGAGACCCTCTATCTTCCAGTGAGAGGTATACTGCTATTACCTAGTTCTGGTTTCGTCAACAATTTGTTTATTGCATGTAGTATGTCATTTTGCCCTTTGGCTAGGTCCTACAATGCATTTACTAAGCTGTGAAACTCCATCCTGTCCTCATCTTCTCCTGTTCCTTTTCCCTTGTTAGAGTGTATACCTATTGGGTCCATGTCTGAGTTGGTATCTTCTAGTTGAATATCCTCAAATTCCTCTGTGTACCTACTCTTCCTTCTCCTATAGGTTACAAAAGTGTCTTCTTTTGTATTCATTTACTTCTCATCTTCAATCCCACAACTGGCAATGAACATACTTTCATACCACTGTAATATCGTGAATACTGATATTCTACTAATACTGTGTATAATTCTACCTCATACACTCAATCTTGTGCAAAAATATGGAACAACTGTGCATGCAAACTTTCCATGCAAAAATACCCTAAAATATAGCATAATTAGGGATAGGGTTTGCAGAAAGGAATTTAACACTTACCATTGATAACTCGGCTTATAATACTCCTGAGATAGGTTGCATGCATAAAGTGCTGAATAGATGAATTAATAGTGCTACCTTCCTCTAGTTGACACCCAGCTGCACCGGTGTGCCCTCCTCAGACTGAAGGTGACGTTTTTTAAGAAGGGATGGTCAAATGCCGCTGAACCTTTGTGGACTTGTCGGTCTTCTGCTGTCAGAGAGATAGAATGTCACATGCAGAGGTTTGGTTGTCTTTAAATGCCCTAGTGAATTGGTTTGTTGTTACGCTGCTCATGCCCCCAACCTCTTTGTTTTGCTGATAATTGCTCCAGGTGAGCAAACTGATGGCTGATAGTCACTCTATGCCGTGGATAAGCCTTCCGAGAAAGATGAAGCTGACATGCGAAGGAAAGTGTCACATGCCCCAATTTTGTAAAAACAATTTTATATTATTTGAGGCCAAAACATTAAATTTTTTCCTAAGTTGTAATTGATAACCCAGTGGGGTCAAGGATATTTAATGTAAATTCTGAATATTTTATTATAAAGAAATAAATGAGGAGACAACAGCTTAGGAGAGCTGTTAAAAGAGTGTTTACTGGTCGAATTGGTGGAGGAGACTGGGTGGAGAGCAAACTAACATGTGGCAGCATCCTCAAACCACTTCCAACTGTTGCAGGTGGCAACCTCCTTACATTTGGGGTCATAATTCCCCAAGAAAGTAGAATCAGAGTTGGTGGCTCAATTAATGAAAACTGACCCAAAAGACCTAGGCAATCTTTATAAAAATTCCCATTGAAGAGAGCCGAGGCTGCTCATTCTAGAGAAGTGATCATTCAGGTTGAATGAATGTACTTCAGAGAAATTAAATGGAAGGGAAATCTGGAAAGTGTTTGAGGTGATAACTGTTGATTGATCTAGTTGCAACTTTTAAGCTGAAGATCATATTGTTGAGAGCAGAGTGTTTTACTCAGAAATTGAACTAGTCAGTTGACAGAGGGTTCTATTGTTTGCATTCTCCACCAGTTCTCAGCCAAGAAGACCAGGAACAGGCTCAGGGGTCCTGAGGAAGCATTGTTTGAGCGCTCTCCAAGAAATTGGTAGGGAGGAATGGCCTCCTAAAGTTGTTGTCGTCTATCCTCAACAGGATCTATGATATTTTATTCTACTGTGTTACTTAAATAAATCTTAGTTTGACTGTTATATGAATGTTAAAAAAATTCAGTTCAGTGAAATGTTAGAAATTATATTCTTATTAGATTGTTAAAGAAAATGAAATTGATTTAGAGAATAATGTGTTAGAATGAAAATAAATTTCTAGACTGTGTTTTTCCACACCTGGAAACCAGGTCGTACTCTAGTACAGTTAGAATGCTTTAAGTAGATGAAAGAAAATCATAAGAGAATGAAAATAAAAGATAGATTTTTGTATCTGTAGATAGCAGAGTAATTTATTCAATGTTTAAATTATTATGAAAAGAATAATGTTATGGTTTAGTTATGTTTACTGTTTTACTGAGTATAACTAAATAAAAATGTTGGAAAAGACAATAGAACTACACTAGAGTTATAGTAAAAAGTATATTGATACAATAAAAGTATGTAGAAGATACAGTTAAGTATATAAACAAGGTATTAACCATATAATTTATCCTTTAAATCTATTAACTAAAATCTTAAACTACTACTTAGTATAAATCATAGTAGGGTTATGTTTACAAACCATCTATTTATAAAAAGTAAACAGAGTTACAGAGCTATTGTTCTAATCTTTACAAAGCTTTGAATAATTTCTAAGTTACAGAACAGTAAACAAATTCAAATGTAACTGTAAATATTAAATAGAACAAAACTAAGAAATTACTTATTTAGGAAATAATTATATTTACCAGACAAGCTTATAACCTATGCAAGATAAATCTGAGGGTTGAAACCCTAGTTTTTCTTTTATCTTTTTATAAATTAATTTATAAAAGTTTTAAACATAATCTATGATAACTGAGTAAACAAATTAAACTAGAAAACTATAAGTTATGCGTTAGACTAATTACAGTCTTATCTCAAGAACTTATAACATATTTATAAACTCTTTTATTTAAAAAAAAAACTTCATAAACAGGTTAAATAACATCAATACTCTTATATTAACAAATTAGAAGCAAATAGAAACCAATGCTCAATTAATAATTAATTTAAGAATACATCTATAGAAGGGTTCTCTTCCAGTAAACCCTAGCTATTCTATCCTAACTGATAAATATAAATTTATAAATTTTACTTTACGACTAAGCTACAGTCTTTACAATAACCTTACTTATTTACAAGAAAAATCTTTAACAGTAAATTTATTTAACTGACAGTGAAGAAGAATAACCTAATTTACAATGATATCATTTATAAGACAAAGTATAAATAACAGAGTATTTGAAACAAAAGTCAATTAAAAGCCATGACTACAGGAGAAATCTCCATATCTTAAGATTCAGAGTATGATATTACCAAGCTATAAGGCTGTAATTCCTTTTACAAGTTAAGAAAAGCTAATTACAAGTCACGGCTTATAAGCCGGAGCTACACTGCAACATGCAAGGGTTTTAATAATAAAAACTAAGTCATAACTGAAACTAAACATCTAAACAATGGAGGAACCGAAGTCGTGCTTCCTTTCCAACTGTAACCCTTTTCCCTTAACCATTGCAAGTAGGAAGATGCCACGTTAAACCGGGGCTTACCCGTTTTGGTCATGAATTCAACCAGCGTTGGAGAGGATTCTTCCAAGCTTGAAGTCGAACTGTAACCTACAAGCAAGACCAATGGCTTTAGTTAGAAGTTGTATTTCCTAATACTAAAAACCGTAACTTGAAATTTATAAATAATAGTAGGGAAAAACTTTTACCTGAAAGCAAAGAACTCTGGAGTCGAGGAGGTAATCAAACCAGCACGACAAACAACACCTTGAAGAACAAACCCTCGTTCTTACCTGTGATAGAGGCAGTGGGGTTCACATTCCAGGCTTACACCGACGATGGAGTAGGTTAAAAGCTATGGCAAGGGCAACGCAAGGGACCAACACTCTAAACATCGACACAATGCTTACATAAAGAAACCAAGATATGAGCTGTGTATCATTCAACTCTTATACAAGAGTTGCAACACTTCACTACACACAAAATGGAGCTGTAAAATGAGAACAAGCGAGCTTCTCATGGCCGTGAAGAAACCAAACAGTGCAGAGCCAAACCCTTAAAGAAGAATGAAGAAGATAGGGTTACGGTGCAAGTTTTTAAATCGACCATTGCATAGTGGAGGCTTTTCCACGTGCCCATTGAAATTTTAGTCAAGTTGTGGGTCAAACCATATAGTTTTCCTGCACTGTCGAGAAGAACAATATTATTGCCAATCATACAATGTTTTAACACTAATGATAAGGTTTGGTAACATATCATTGTTATGTCGGATAACATGGAAATCAACCCTTCGATATAATCATATATTATATACAACCAACCATATATTTTGGTATAAAGTCAATTCGTTGTATGTTCCTTTTTATAACACTACAATCAATCCATTGTGAAAACATATTTATAAATTATTATCATTTGCATTGAATAACACTAAGTTCAATCATTGGTAAACAAATATAGTGGAGATCAATATTGAAATTTATGCCTTTGACTTATAGTCAATAGTACTCCTAATGCTTCTTCACACAAACCTTATTTTTAAGGAGTAATGCTATGTTTACATTAGTGTTATGCAAAACCAAAGTTGGTAAGGTAAATATTTTAGGTTCAGGTTTTTGTAAATAAAAGTTAGGTAGTATTTTCTTCACAAGAGTAACTTTTACATTTGCATGAAGTAGACAGTGTCATAGATGGGAGACTTTTTGGAAGTTAATGATCTTTTGGTTTCCATAAAGAACCAAATTCTTAATAAATCAAACCAATGTTTAGATTAGACTTGGTAAATAAAAGATAGTAAGACTATCCAGGGTTAAAGATAGAACCACTTAATAATATTATTAAGTGATGTAATTTTGCTACAATACTTGTGACATGATGAAACTCGGAAGATCGGAATTATAACTTAACGACTATTGTGCAAGGGAACATTTATAACTGTAATACAATAATAAGCTGATAATTTTTCTCTACTAGTGTAGAATTGAATGTAGAGCTAAGTAATCTATTTTAAGCTTTTCTTTGAAGGCATTAGATTGATATTCATACTTATAAAGCAACATTTTAGATACTAGACATAGCAATAGCAGTAAATACTTGTTTCAGTAGAAGCGTCTTTATATAAAATTATGAGCTCTATGCTTATCAGTAAAACTTGTGAGTAACTTGGCTTATAACTTTAAAGACGAATTCTTAAGTAGAAGTCATGCTAGTGAAAGACATTTAGTATAGCAAGGATATTGGTCTTTACAACATAAACTTAAAATACTATCGTAGATACAAAGCAAATAAAGAAAAGGTTACTTTACCTCATAGTATCCTTGAACTCTATTAATCAATTTGTACTCTGGCATTTTATAGATGCTAAAGAAGTACATCTGGATTTAACGCTTTAACAAACTCCTACTTGTTCAAAAATTTACTTGTTGAACCTGTAAGATCCAAAAATCCAGCTAAGTTAGCAATTGCTAAGTAAGCCCCAGTTTAGAACATAACTTCTCACCTACTTGACAAAATCAAATCATCAGTACAACTAGAAGTAACTGAATGTAGGTCATATACATAACATATCAAAATTAAAGTGGTATTAGTTTTTATGTGTTTGAAGTTAATCACTTTTTTTGTTAACTGTTTCATTTTTTCCGCTAGCCGCTAGTAGTTATCAAACTGCGCCATTAGACATTTTATATTACATTAAAAATTTTAAATTTTTGTGAGAATTTTGGGGTTATGACATGTGGTATCAAAGCACAAAGTTCAAACACTAGGCCTTGATGAAGCTCAACTTGCTTATATGAAACAGTGTATTAAATCATTTTGCTGATGTTGTTTTCTTTTAATGTTATTCAACAAAGAAATGCGTTTCTGAGTTTAACAACAGGTATGGAAAGACTGGAGGAATATGCTGAAGAGGAATCTCCCTTTAATGAACAAGAAAACTTACAAAGAGAACCTATACAAGAAGACATAACCACTAATTCCTCAGAACTTTTGCAAACAGTAAAAGAATTAAAATCTGAAATGGAATCTGTTAAAAAGAAAAATGAGAGGATCCTGAGAGCTCAAGAGGAGCTGAATCAAATCCTAACAGAAAGATTTCATGCTGAGGGAAGGGGTAAACGAGCTAATTCAAAAGATATAAGTTACCAACACAAATATAAAAAGACTAAACAAACTAAAAATGAAAGCAGCTCATCTTTAGAAGTATTTGGTGATCAACGTAATTTTCATTCCACTAGTGATAGTAGTGATGACAACCATTATACTAAAAAGAGAAAATATAAACCTTATGAGGAAATTTCTGGGGAGTTTAAAAAGATTAAACCGCCAACATTCAATGGAGAAACTGAGAAGGGAGAAGAAGCGGAATCCTGGTTATCTGGGATGAAGAAGTACTTCCAAATTTATAACTATTCTAACCAATTAAAGGCTAGAATGACTATCTACAATCTTTCAGGGAAGGCTGATATATGGTGGCAAGATTTAAAGAGAGTGAAGGGAATAAGAGAGAAGAACGTAAATTGGAGTACCTTCAAGAAGCACTTTAAAAAGAAATTTTTATCTGAGCAATACTATGAAGAGAGAGGAAAAGAATTCTATGAGCTTAAAATAGGTACAATGACTATGAAATATTTGAACTGCAAGTTTTTAAATCTGCTTAGGTATGTGCCATACCTTGTAGATGAAAAACCGAAGGTACAGCGATTCCTCAGCTGTTTACCTTATCATGTCAAGGATAGGATT
This sequence comes from Pseudotsuga menziesii, assembly GCA_001517045.1. NCBI lineage: Eukaryota > Viridiplantae > Streptophyta > Pinopsida > Pinales > Pinaceae > Pseudotsuga > Pseudotsuga menziesii. Next base: position 896,075 of record LPNX010057347.1, on the reverse strand, counting down.
GAGTATGACAATCCAAAAACTCTTGAAGAAGCTATGAGAAAATCCAAATTCTATTCTATACAGAATCGAAAGAAGGAGAGCATGGCCAACTAGAAGGCCAAAAGGAATAATAATCATTATGATCAAAAGAAGAAAGAGTTTGTGCCCAACCGGAATTCTAAAAATAATAAGGCCAGAAATTTTCTTAACAAGAATTTCCAAGGGAATAAGAATAATTCACCAAGCAATCAGAACAATCCAAAGGGTAAAGAGTCTGCTAATCATTCATGGTAATTACATAAAGAACTTTGAACGCAAAGAACCCATAAAATGTTGGGAGTGTAATGGCCCACATTATGCCTCAGTCTGTCCTAATCGAAAAAAGACTGTCAGTAATATCCATACCATACAGGAGGAAATGATTGTTGGAGATTTAGCGAGGACTATGCCTAGAATCAATGCAACTTTGGAGGATCGACAAGCAGACTATCAGACTTCTATGGTGGAAGTAGAAGGTAAGATAAATCAAACCCCTATAGCTATTTTAATTGATCCAGGAGCTAGTCTAAGTTATATTTCACCTAAATTGGTAGAAAAATGTAAGTTTTATATTGAAAATTTTGAAAATTCTTGGTTGGTTCAGTTAGCCACTGGTGCAAAAGGAAAGGTAACTTGTTTTGTAAAGAAATGTGCAGTAGTTATGGATCAATTTGAAACTGTTGTAAAGCTTAATGTACTACCTCTTGGTTCTTATGACATACTAATCGGTATGGATTGGTTAGAGCAACATAGGGTGATCTTAAACTGTTATGATAAAACCTTTACGTGTATAAATAATGATGGAAAATCAATAAGTGTAAAGGGAATCCCTAGAAAAACAACCATAAGGCAGATTTCTGCTCTGCAGCCTAAGAGGGCTGTTAAGAAAGGTTGTAAGGCTTATGCAGTAACAGTAACTGATAAGGAAAATCTAAATAATACAGATAAATTAAAATTGGAGGACATATTAGTTTTAAAAGAGTATGCAAATGTATTTCCAGAAGAAATTCTGGGACTGCCTCTAAAAAGGGAACTAGATTTTACCATTGAGCTGGTATTGGGTGTAGTACCCAGCTTAAAGGCCCCTTATCGGATGAACATACTTGAACTTAATGAGCTTAAATCACAATTAAAAGAACTTATTGACAAGAAGTATATACGACCCAGTGTGTCTCCCTGGGGGGCACCTGTCATTTTCGTTAAGAAAAAGGACGAAACTATGTGACTTTGCATAGATTACCGTTAGTTGAATAAGATGACTATTAAAAATAGATACCCGTTGCCTCGCATAGATGATCCGTTTGATCAAATGCGTGGAGCTACAGTGTTTTCAAAAATTGATTTAAGGTCTGGATATCACCAAGTTAGGATTAAAAATGAAAACATCTTTAAAACAGCTTTTAGGACTCGATATGGCCATTACAAGTTTGTCGTCATGCTATTCGAGCTTACTAATGCCCCAGTTGTTTTTATGTGTTTAATGAACAATGTAATGCATAAATATTTGGACAAGTTTGTAGTCGTGTTTATCGACAACATATTAATCTATTCAAAATATAAAGAAGAACATAAAGAACATTTAAAAATTGTTTTGCAAGAGTTACGAAATCATCAAATCTTTGCAAAGTTTAGTAAATGTGATTTCTTTAAGGATAAAATCTCATACTTAGGTCATGTGGTGACTAAGGAAGGGATTTCGGTGGATCCCGAAAAGATAAAGGCGATTGAAGATTGGTCGGTTCCTAAAGATGTAACTGATGTTTGATCCTTCATGAGAATTACCGGAGGTTCATTGAAGGGTTTTCGAGAATCGCGAATCCGATAACTTCTTTGCAGAAGAAAGGAAAGAAATTTGATTGGAACCAGAGATGCAAGGATCATTTTAAAAAGTTAAAAAATTTATTAACCAGCACACCTATTTTAAGAATAGCTGATCCAAATAAAGATTTTGTAGTGTGTACTGACACCTGCAATGATGTTTTAGGCGAAGTATTGACTCAAGAAGGGCATGTTATTGCTTATGAGTCTAGGAAATTAAAAATTCATGAAAAGAATTATGTAATTTATGATCTGGAATTAGCTGCTGTTATACATGCTCTAAAGATGTGGTGTCATCATCTAATTGGTAGAAAATTTATTCTAATGACCGATAATAAAGGACTAAAATATCTGTTAGATCAGCCTAATCTAAATGTTAGACAAGCTAGGTGGCTAGCTTTTCTAAGTGAGTATGATTTCGAAATTCGGCACATTAAAGGGAAATAAAATAAAGTTGCTGATGCATTAAGTAGAAATGCAAGGATGAACTTTATAGCAGTTATCAACACTTATACAATAGATCTAGATGAACAACTTAAAGCAGGGTTAGAACAAGATGAAATTTACCAAAATTTACAAGCTAAAACGAAAGAAAATCCATCAGAAAGCTTAAGTAAATGGTACAGTTTGAATGGAAAAGGACTTTTACTGGATAAAGACAGAATGTATGTACCTAATGTACCTAAAGTTAAATTATTAATTTTAGATGAAATCCATAAAACTCCATACTCATGCCATCCAGATTATCAGAAGACTATAACTATGTTAAGGAAAGAATATTTTTGGCCAAACATGAAGACTGAACTGGCAGAATATATTGCTAGGTGTTTTGAAAGTCAGCTGGTGAAAACTGAACATCAACACTCAGCTGGATTACTTCAGCCATTGCCCATTCCTAGCTGGAAATGGGAGATAATTAGTCTTGATTTTGTTACTGGACTACCTAAAAATCAGAATTTAAATGATTCTATCATGGTAGTGGTCGATAAATTAAGTAAAGCAACCCACTTTATACCTGTTAAAACTACGTATAAAGCTGCAAACATAGTTGATATCTTTCTAAAGAAAATTTTCCGACTGCATGGGATACCGAAAGTTATAATCTCAGATAAAGACCCTAAATTTACAAGTAACTTTTGGAAATCTCTGTTTAAATGATTAAACACTACACTAAATTTTAGTACTTCGTTTCATCCTCAAACAAATGGACAGACTGAAAGAGTAAACCAAGTACTGGAAGATTTACTAAGAATGTATGTGAAAGACCAACCAGGTAAATGGGAGGATTATTTGCATCTGGTAGAATTTGCTTATAATAATAATTATCAAGCATCATCCAGATTTAGTCCTTTTGAAATCTTGTATGGAAGGAAATGTAAGACTCCTATCTCTTGGAGTAATCCGGTGGACAGATTAGTATTAGGTCCTGAACTATTGAAAAGAATGGAAGAAATTGTAAAGCAGGTGCAAGGTAATCTTAAAACTGCGCAAGATTGACAGAAGAGTCAAGCAAACCTTAAAAGAACTCCAGAAGAGTTTCAGGTAGGTGCACATGTGTTCATCAAGGTGAGACCCAAAAAGAGCTCTCTGAGGTTGGGTAGTTGTGCAAAACTAGCACCTCATTACTATGGTCCATTTGAAATACTGTTCAGGATTGGACAGGTAGCTTATCAATTAGCATTACCACCGAATTTAAGAGTTCATAACATTTTTCACATTTCTATATTAAAGAGATATGTTCATGATGCTATTCATGTTGTTAACTGGAATGATGTACAGGTGGAACCAAAAGGAGATTTTCTGGTGGAACTAGACTGTATCCTCGGGCGGAGGGAGATCACACTTCAGAACCGCACCATTGGTCGGGTGAAGGTGCAATGGAAGCACCTTAGTCCAGAGGAAGCCACCTTGGTTTTGGAAAGTAATATGCACGATGCATATCCAATTCTGTTCCAGGGAAATTATGAGGACGAAGAATAAATAACATCAAGGACGATGGTATAATTTAAGGGGGTGTGTTTGTCACATGCTCCAATTTTGCAAAAAACAATTTTATATTATTTGAGGACAGTACGTTAAATTTTATGCTAAGTTGTAATTGATGACCCAGTGGGGTCAAGGATATTTAATGTAAATTCTGAATATTTTATTATTAATAAGTAAATGAGGAGACAACAGTTTAGGAGAGCTGTTAAAAGAGTATTTACTAGTCAAATTGGTGGAGGAGACTGAGTGGAGAGCAAACTGACATGTGGCAGCATCCTCAAACCACTTCCTATTGTTGTAGGTGGCAACCTCCCCACATTTAGGGTCATGATTCTCCAAGAAAGTGGAATCAGAGCATGTGGCTCAATTAATGAAAACTAACCCAAAAGACCTAGGCAATCTTTATAAAAATTCCCATTGAAGAGAACTGAGGCTGCTCATTCTAGAGAAGTGATCATTCAGGTTGAATGAATGTACTTCAGAGAAATTCAATAGAAGGGAAATCTGGAAAGTGTTTGAGGGGATAACTGCTGATTGATCTAGTTGCAGCTTTTAAGCTGAAGATCATACTGCTGAGAGCAGAGTGTTTTACTGAGATATTGAACTAGTCATTGATAGAGAGTTCTACTGTTTGCATTCTCCATCAGTTCTCAGCCAAGAATACCAAGAACAGGCTCAGGGGTCCTGAGGAAGCGTTGTTTGAGCGCTCTCCAGGAGATTGGTAGGGAGGAATGGCCTCCTAAAGTTGTTGTCGTCTGTCCTCAACAGGTTCTATGTTATTTTATTTTACTGTGTTAGTTAAATAAATCTTAGTTTGACTGTTATATGAATGTTAAAAAAATTCAGTTTGTGAAATGTTAGAAATGGTGTTCTTATTAGATTGTTAAAGAAAATGAAATTGATTTAGAGAATAATGTGTTAGAATGAAAATAAATTTCTAGACTGTGTTTTTCCACACCTGGAAACCTAGTCGTACTCTAGCACAGTTAGAATGCTTTAAGTAGATGAAAGAAATTCATAAGAGAATGAAAATAAAAGATAAATTTCTGTATCCGTAGATAGCGGAGTAATTTATTCAATGTTTAAATTATTATAAAAAGAATAGTGTTATGGTTTAGTTATGTTTACTGTTTTATTGAATATAACTAAATAAAAATGTTGGAAAAGACACAGTAAAACTACGCTAGAGTTATAGTAAAAAGTATACTGATACAATAAAAGTTTATAGAAGATACAATTAAGTATATAAACAAGGTATTAACCATATAATTTATCCTTTAAATCTATTAACTAAAATCTTAAACTACTACTTAGTATAAATCAAAGTAGGGTTATGTTTATAAACCATCTATTTATAAAAAGCAAACAGAGTTACAGAGTTATTGTTCTAATCTTTACAAAGCTCTGAATAATTTCTAAGTTACAGAACAGTAAACAAATTCAAATATAACTGTAAACATTAAATAGAACAAAGCTAAGAAATTACTTATTTAGGAAATAATTATATTTACCAGACAAGCTTACAACTTGTGCAAGATAAATCTGAGGGTCGAAACCCTAGTTTTTCTTTTATTTTTTTATAAATTAATTTATAAAAGTTTTAAACATAATCTATGATAACTGAGTAAACAAATTAAACTAGAAGACTATAAGTTATGCGTTAGACTGATTACAGTCTTATCTCAAGAACTTATAATATATTTATAAACTCTTTTATTTAAAAAAAAATATTTCATAAACAGGTTAAATAACATCAATACTCTTATATTAACGAATTAGAAGCAAACAGAAACCAATGCTCAATTGATAATTAATTTAAGAATACATCTATACAAGGGTTCTCTTCCAGTAAACCCTAGCTATTCTATCCTAACTGATAAATATAAATTTATAAATTTTACTTTACGACTGAGCTACAGTCTTCACAATAACCTTATTTATTTACAAGAAAAATCTTTAACAGTAAATTTATTTAAGTGACATTGAAGAAGAATAACCTAATTGACAGTAATATCATTTATAAGACAAAGTATAAATAACAAAGTATTCGAAAGAGAAGTCAATTAAAAACCATGAGTACAAGAGAAACCTCCATATTTTAAGATTCAGAGTATGATATTACCAAGCCATAAGGCTGTAATTCCTTTTACAAGTTAAGAAAAGATAATTACAAGTCACGGCTTATAAGCCGGAGATACCCTGCAACATGCAAGGGTTTTAATAATAAAAACTAAGTAATAACTGAAACTAAGCATCTAAACAATGGAGGAACCGAAGCCGTGCTTCCTTTCCAGCTTTAACCCTTTTCCCTTAACCATTGCAAGCATGGAGATGACACGTTAAACTGGGGCTTACCCGTTTTGGTCATGAAGTCAACCAACGTTGGAGATGATTCTTCCAAGCCTGAAGATGAACTGTAACCTGCAAGCGAGACCAATGGCTTTAGTTAGAAGTTGTATTTCCTAATACTAAAAATTGTAACTTCAAATTTATAAATAATAGTAGGGTAAAACTTTTACCTGAAGGCAAAGAACTCTGGAGCCGAGGAGGTAATCGAACCAGCACGACGAACAACACCTTGAAGAACAAACCCTCGTGCTAACCTATGACAGAGGCAACGGGGTTCACATTCCAGGCTTACACCGACGATGGAGCAGGTTAAAAGCTATGGCAAGGGCAACACAAGGGACCAACACTCTAAACTATTGACAGAGTAAAACCACTCTCACATCGACACAATGCTTGCAGAAAGAAACCAAGATACGAGTTGTGTATCATTCAACTCTTATACAAGAGTTGCAGCACTTCACTACACACAAAATGGAGCTGTAAAACGAGAACAAGCGAGCCTCTCATGGCTGCGAAGAAACCGGATAGTGGAGAGTCAAACCCTCGAAAAAGAATGAAGAAGATAGGGTTACAGTGCAAGTTTTTAAATCGACCATTGCATGGTGGAGGCTTCTCCACGTGCCCATTGAAATTTTAGTCAAGTTGTGAGTTGAACCATATAGTTTTCCTGCACTGTCGGGAAGAACAATATTATTGCCAATCATACAATGTTTTAACGCTAATGATAAGGTTTGGTAACATATCATTGTTATGTTGGATAACATGGAAATCAAGCCTTCGATATAATCATATATTATATATAACCAACCATATATTTTGGTATAAAGTCAATTCGTTGTATGTGCCTTTTTATAACACTACAATCAATCCATTGTGAAAACATATTTATAAATTATTATCATTTGCATTGAATAACACTAAGTTCAATCATTGGTAAACGGATATAGTGGAGATCAATATTGAAATTTATGCCTTTGACTTATAGTCAATAGTACTCCTAATGCTTCTTCACACAAACCTTATTTTTAAGGAGTAATGCTATGTTTACATTAGTGTTATGCAAAATCAAAGTTGGTAAGGTAAATATCTTAGGTTCAACTTTTTGTAAATAAAAGTTAGGTAGTATTTTCTACACAAGAGTAACTTTTACATTTGCATGAAGTAGACAGTGTCATAGATGGGAGACTTCTTGGAAGTTAATGATCTTTTGGTTTCAATAAAGAACCAAATTCTTAATAAATCAAATCAATGTTTAGCTTATACTTGGTAAATAAAAGATAGTAAGACTATCCAGGGTTAAAGATAGAATCACTTAATAATATTATTAAGTGATGTAATTTTGCTACAATACTTGTGACATGATGAAACTCGGAAGACCGGAATTATAACTTAATGACTATTATGCAAGCCTAACATTTATAACTGTAATACAATAATAAGCTGATAATTTTTCTCTACTAGTGCAGAATTGAATGTAGAGCTAAGTAATCTATTGTAAGCTTTTCTTTGAAGACGTTAGATTGATATTCATACTTATAAAGCAACATTTTAGATACTAGACATAGCAATAGCAGTAAATACTTGTTTCAGTAGAAGCGTCTTTATATATAATTGTGAGCTCTATGCTCATCAGTAAAACTTGTGAGTAACTTGGCTTATAACTTTAAAGACGAATTCTTAAGTAGAAGTCATGCTGGTGAAAGATATTTAGTATAGCAAGGATATTGGTCATTACGACATAAACTTAAAATATTGTCATAGATACAAAGAAAATAAAGAAAAAGTTACTTTACCTCATAGTATCCTTGAACTCTATTAATCAATTTTTACTCTAGCATTTTATAGATGCTAAAGAAGTACATCTGGATTTAACGCTTTAACAAACTCCTACTTGTTCAAAAATTTACCTGTTGAACCTGTAAAATCCAGAAATCCAGCTGAGTTAGCAATTGCTAAGTAAGCCCCAGTTTAGAACATAACTTCTCACCTACTGGACAAAATCAAATTATCAGTACAACGAGAAGTAACTGAATGCAGGTCATATACATAAGATATCAAAATTAAAGTGGTATTAGTTTTTATGTGTTTGAAGTTAATCACTTATTTTGTTAACTGTTTCATTTTTCTGCTAGCCGCTAGTAGTTATCAAATTGCGCCATTAGACATTTTATATTACATTAAAAATTTAAATTTTTGAGAGAATTTTGGGGTTATGACAGAAATAATGGATTTTATGGTCCCAACGAATCCTTCTGGGTTTTCCCAGCTATTTCCATCTATAAAACATGGACCTGCAAATAATCATTTTAAGTATGTTGGATCCCTGGATACTGATGTATACGATGAGTGTCATTGATAAACCTGGATGGTCTATCCAAAAAGAGACTAGGGCAGATATTTCACTGTCGAACCCTTGTTAGCTGAAGACATCGTCTTCAACCCCAACTATTGCAGCTGCTCAAAAGCTCCAAATCAATCAACAATAATAATAGATACCCACTTTAGTCCAATAACCCTCTTAAATAGAGCCTCATGCGTTTTGAGGGTTTGCATGTCACTTTTAGGGTTTATGCTTTTTCTTTTGCATGCATGCAATTCTAATTCGATGTTGACTTTTAAGCCTAAAGAAGTAAGGCTTCTTTTATCCAATTGATGACTTTGACACTGAATGAATGTCCTGATATGCTCTAAGTACCAAATGCCCTCAGCCAATTCCCTCTTTATGCAGTACCCGCTCGAACCTATGAGAAATAAGTAGGTTAGCGGGTGTTTTGGGTGCTTAATTAGAGGGGGACATTACAAAGTAATATATAACATTTAGGTCTGGGGTTAAATTTTGAGTCTATTTATATAGAAAACGTTTATCTGGATGAGCATACTAAAGTAATAGATAACATTTAGGTTTGGGGTTAAATTTTGAGTCTATTTATATAGAAAACGAAGAGGTTATGAGGTGATCTTCCTAACATGATGTGATTAACCATTTTGAGGGAAGAAAGTAAAAGGGAAGATAATGGTAAGGAGCAAAAGAATAGAGAAAGTTGGGATAAGGCAGGTTACGCTTTTCTAGGTGCATGAATGAGTTTCTAAAGAAAGCTTACGAGCTCTCAGTGCTCTGCGATGCATAGTTGGAACTTATGATTTGCTCCCAAAGAGGAAAGCTCTATGAATTTTCCAATCCCAGGTGTGTGGTTAATGTGTATTTGCCCAACTGTTAGACTTCTATCTTCTGTAAATGTTTACAAATATTTGACTTTCCTTTTGGGCTAATGTTTATTTTCCCTATGTTTGATTGCTCTCTCTATTGTTTCACAAGTCTCCATTTGCATAAAAAATAAAATTCGTTTTGGATATAAGTGTCCTGTTATATAATCCTGAAAGATCTCGATCATTTAGAAGTCTAGGGATTTTGGTTGAATATTCTTCCATAAAAGAAATAAACACTCGCATGAATGTTTGAATTGGCTACCTGGTTTCCCAAAAGAATTTGTGTCAGGTACAATGGGCATATTTGTCTAAGATTTTTAAATTTTAGGTCAAAGATAATTAAGGCTATAACATTATCAATGGAATGTGACAATATTGATGAGCTACTGTGTATTCCTTTTCCTTACTGACAAGCAATCTATTCATATTATATTATATTGTATATTGTGTTTTTGAAGGAAAAACATTCAAGACTTACACTGAGTTACAAAGAGGATTATGGTTATTCCTACAATGCATTGCAACAAGATTAATGAGATCCTATGTATTCAGACGTTAATATAACATTAGAGAATTTATGGTAGGCGGGCATAAACCTATCACAAGTTAGGCAATTGCTCTACTTGGGCGATCTTCATTGATTTCATATGCTAATATGTCAAGTGGGTAGAACTATAAAACAAAACGATATGGATGGAAATGATTTCAGTAGGATGAGTGTTATGCAATAGATTTGCTTTGCTTGGAATATGGGAATCAAATTTTCAATTTGTTATTTTAATATTTTTGTAGAGATATATCAAAAATGATGTTCTTGTGAGCCCCTATGTAATGTTTGATATGCTTTTGTGGAGCCCCTTTGTAATAAATGTGTTGATGATGTGATATGGCCATACCTTGATTCAGTTTAAATAGCAGGTGTTGGTATTCTCATTGGAATAGCCATCTAACAAATGGTAAACCACATTTCAAACAAAAAATTGTGTAGCTTTTACCAATATAGGTTCTACGGTTTTATATTTTTACTTTGTTTAAAACATTTTCTCGCTAATTCCATAAATTTATAATTTATGGCATTGGTGTTAAGAGTTTCTGTAAATATTCTTTGGTTATCTATGGACTTAAATATTAATGAAGTCCAAATAAGTGAAGACTTTTAAAAAATATTATAAAGAGAATTCAAAAATGACTTTGTTTAATAAATTCTTTATATAATTTTTTTTTAGACAAGAACGATTATATTTATATAAAAGAGTGATGTAACCACTGAAACAGAACCACATAATGCATAGATTCCCTTAAGAAGTGGCATTCAAAGTTCAGAGTACTACAACCCATAGAGTGGATTGTTTACTTCTACTACCCATACAGTTCAACATAGAAAGACAAAGAGATTAAACTTCTAGTTACACGCTATGCACAACTAAACTTATAGATAAGCCAAAAAACAAAAATCCTATGAGAGCTTGATTCACTTTGCTTGCTCGTTGCGGCAAGAGGAAGAACCTGTAAACGCAGAAGCTTCCAATTTCACCACCTTAAGCTCCAACTTTTTAAATTTGACTTCTAGATTTGCGAGCAACCCAGTCAATGCATGTTCGGTTTGGGAGATAGAATGGGCAAATTCCTTTTCCAACTAAACCATATCCCTATCAATTATTTCTAGGTGAAGCCCTCCCTCAATATCCATCTTGTGCAGATATTGATTCATCCTTTTTATCTTCTTCCTGATGTCCCTTATATCAGATTCGACGAACTGAACCGAAGCTGAAGACGTCGTAGACTCTGAGGACGTTTCCATTGTGGTGAGAACAACCTGAATTCCAACAATATTAGCAAATCCTTTATGAGTGCAGACGAACCAGAGATGGAGATCACGGGCATTGCAATAGCCTTGAGTTATAACCATACCACCCTTCATGATCATTGCTCCCAAATTTGTCAGACAATCCGCCATAGACTCCACACACAGGAGATGGGACATAATGCACACAAACATTGTTGGCTGCCTAGGACGAGACTCAGAACCGTACGCTCGATTTAATTCTATGAGACACTCTGCATGATTGAACCCACGCACCCACCCCTGCAGAACAGATCTGTCACAAGTTGAGGAACTCAACGCAAGGCACCACGTGGGAGGGACATGACGTGAGCCCAAAAGACCATAAGCCCTGGTCCTATGGGACTTGACAAAAAGTGTTGGAACCATTCTTCATAAGAACTCCTTTGCAGAGGGTTGTTACTATATTCACAGCCTGGTCCGCTTTACCATTCAGTTTCCTTAAGACATGAAAATAATCAATTTCACGGAAAGAATTGAAGAGGCTTTGAATTTTCCAGATCAGTTGTCGGATCTGCATCTAAGATGGTAGCAAGTTGACAGAGAGAGCTTGGATTATTAACCTTGAATCTCCGACCACTATAATTTCATTGATACCGTGATTTCTGGCTTGATGGAGGCCTTTCCAGAGGGCCATAGCTTCAGCTACATTGTTTGTTTCGTGTCCTAGACCCCAAGAGTAAGTCGTTTCCTGTTTTCCGTCTGGGGTGATGAGAACCCCTCCCCCTCCCCTTTCGCCCCTAATTCTTTATATAACTAGCATAGATCCAAATCCTAAGCTCTATCAAGCACCGAGAGGGATCAAATCTTTGGAGGTGCAAACCTCCTAACAAACCTCCTTTAGTGCAATTTATCATGGGTTGTTTAGGAGGCCTTGCACATGGTTTTAAAACCATATACAAGGCCAACATATTTTTTTTGATAATTACATGGCATCAAATTTTCCATTGATATTACATGTGTCGAGGGAATATATCCATGTAAGCTTAGTATCTTTAGTTTCTATAGTGAAATAATACTTGTTAAATACGTACTCGACAGAATTAGCAATAGCAATCTTTGAAGTAGATAACATGATAATCTGGCTTTGAAATGGCAGATGTGGACAGAAATGGGCAGAAATTTCCTCAAACTGCCAGAAATTCTCAGCAAAACAGCAACCTTGAAAGCTCTGCCTGTGATAGTAATTCCCTTCCTCAAAGTTTTTTAAGAATTGCTATGTTCAGTCTCCATTTCAAAAACGAAGTGAAAGACCCAACTGTATCTTTGGATTGCAGGCTCTTTTTAAGCAAAATCGTTGGAATTGCAGGCTCCTTTTTAAGCTTCAAGACCAAAAGAAAGTCTTGCTATTTCAAAGCCTTCTCCCAAGCTCTGCCATTCTCGATGGAAAGCCTCTCCCGATCCACCCCATCGCTGAGCAAAGAGATCAAATCGATGGCTGCACAGTTTTCACGCAGTTCTATGTTTTCAGCTCTGCCTCAGTTCTTCCTTTATTTATACTCTGTCTTCTCTCAGTCTGGAGCTTGGATTTCTTTTATTCCTTTAGATTTAGTTCTATTTTGAATTAGTGCTCCTCTTTGTAAAAGCCTGCGGAAGCTGATTTTCTGCGTTTTATCTATTCTTCCCCAATGTTTAAGTAAAAAAAAAAACATGATAATCAAGTAAAATAAAAGATTTACAATAATTAGCAAAATAAGATATGATTCTAAAACCTACTATATATTTAGATATGGTTTATATTTGATCCCTCTCCACGCTTGATAGAGCCTAGAATTTACAATAATAATTATTAATTATAGTAGGTTTTATAATCATATCTTATTCTACTAATAGAGTTAACATTAAAGAATTACAGCAATTAGCAGAAATTTTATAGAGGAGAGAGATTAATGAAAATGTCATGTAAATCGAAGATTCCATACTACTTACAACAATTATAGATCGGGATGATCGGAAAAGTCTAAGAGATAAACTTTATTGAGAATACATATATATTCTATCTGAATAGAAATGAGCACCTTGCATTGCACAAGTCTACATCCAGAGGTGCTTATTGAGCGGCGCTGCTCACCAAGATCGACATCATCTAAAATTACAATTCAGCATGAAAACATGGGATGACCTCTCAACATTGATATACCTTCATCAGCACTATAAATTCACTGATCAACTCCTAATTAAATACTTTAAGAGGTTACTCTCTAATGATGTAACAGAGCTCTTAAATACTTTAAGAGGTTACTCTCTAATGATGTGACAAAGCTTTTAACTGCTTATTATCTCACATCAAATTAATAAGCAGTTACTCTCTAATTCACTGATCAACTCCTAATTAAATACTTTAAGAGGTTACTCTCTAATGATGTAAGAGAGCTCTTAAATACTTTAAGAGGTTACTCTCTAATGATGTAACAAAGCTTTTAACTGCTTATTATCTCACATCAAATTAAATGGACGGATCGTTATCTTGTCTCTTAAATTTCAAGAGTGGTCTTCCTATCTCCACCAAAACCTAGAGCCGTGGCCTGACAAATGTGTTATTGCAGCATCTGCTGCAATAGTTATGGGTTTTCAAAATCATCAAGGTTTTCATCCAAACGAGTCAGATTTGAGTAGTGATGGTGATTCTCACCTATAGACATGTAACCTTGACAAAAAAAAGGGCCTTCTATATAATAGAATGGACAGAAGAGGTGATATACAACCTTGGGTGGATAAGATCTCTGTGGCTTGTGTGTCTTTTGCATCGTTAACTCTGAATCCATTAAGTATGAGCAGGAAATAACAACCATAGATCCACCTTGATCCATTAATCTTAACTGTGGATCTAAGATAAAGAAGGATGGATGAAATTGCAAATCGTACTTTTATTAAATAAACAAATAAATTAGTTCACTTCCCAACTACGATTACTCACTAAATATATAATAATTTGAATCTAAACAGATCAGCATCTATCAAAGCTAGCTAATAAGAATATATACTGATTAATAAATTACAGTAAATAATTATATTTATACATCACGCTTTTTAATCTTGATCTAAAATACAAATTCACTTTTTCAATAAAGAAAAAATAACCCTCATATGTTATGGAACTTATAACTTGTGATGGCCATCCATATGTAAAAAGACTAAGGAAGTTAATGGATTCTACTAGGCCAGGAAGACAGAAGATGGCGAGAGGCTTCGTAGGGCAAGGGAGTTTACAAAGATTGCGGCGCGGTGTGCTCTCGAGGTAGTTCACCAGCTTGGATTTCGTTTCTTCTTCGTGTGTTTAAAATTTCTGACTGTGGGTATAATGGAATTTGATGCAAAGACGTTTCTTTTTAGTGCTTAAAATATGACTCTGTCACGAGTCTATGTTGTTTTTCTTTTGAATTGACTATTTGTTTTATGTTATATATTCACCTGCCTTTTTTTCTTTTAAATGCATGTATATGTGTTCAATGTGCTTGGCTTTAATCAAGGTGTGTGTGTGATGGTTGATGTTTAAATCGGGTTGGACTTAATGACCATTTCTTTTGGTTGTCTGCCTAAAGCCCTGTTGTAACGCTAAGCTATGATGAGTTGCACTTAATTGTTCCCTATGATGAGTTGCACTTAACTGTTCCAAATCAAAATCCTGTTAACTGTTCCAAATCAAAATCCTGCAATTGTTGAGACATGGTTGTATTGTTTGCTAGATTCAGCCCATCAATCCCCCGGAGAAGGAGCTTTTTTTATGTTCTTGTGTCTAACCTAATTTATATACTGTTGTTACTGGTTTATTTTGGCCGATAATTAAAATCCTTATTTATTACTTTTTACTTAATGGCAGACAAAACCAATAAATTTACTTTTTAGAAGTAAAAAGTAATGTTACAAGTAACGTTACATAACGTTACAACATCTACATCATAATAGGCAAGTAAAAAGTAACCTTACAACATCTCCCTCATAATCGACAATACATAACGTTACAAGATCTCCCCCATACTGGGTTGTAGAGGGCCTCTCGGCTCAATTATTAAAAACAAAGGCATTGTAATTTAAAAAGTATATTATAAACAGAATTCAAAAATGACTATTTAATAAAATTATTTATATAATTATTAAAAATAAATGTATTGTAATTTAAAAAGTAAAAAAAAAATGCATTACATATGTTTAGCATTTAAAAATCTCAAAGGTCCTTTTTCACCCTATTTTGGAAATAAACACTATATAAACTTAAAGTTGCTTAGTTTCCTAGGTTACCCTAAATTGTAATCATAGGAGATCCAGGTTCCCAACTAAACTTATAGATAGGTTTTGAGAATATATTTAGTTAAAGATAACATTATGTAGCTAAAAAAAATTGGGGTTAAACCTTTTTTTTTAATTCAAAGATAATATATTTAAGGTTTTTTTTCTTTGGGACAAGCAATGTATTCAAAATATAAACGTTTTTGGGTTAAGCAATTTTTTTTAGACAAACAATGTATTTAAAATATAAATTTTGTTTTGGTTAAACAATTTTTTTGGATTTAAAGATAACATCTTTATAGTTTTTATTTTTTTCCTTTGGTATAAACAATGTATTCAAAATATCATTTTTTTTAAAAGAACATTCAATGCATTAAATGATGAATTGTCATTAGTTAAACAAAGCCTTATTTCAATGCCCTGAAAAATTGTAAGAATGAATATCCTTCTACTCAATTAAGGATAATTATTTCATTTTCAAGACATGCATAGATAATTTTGATAGGATTTTAGTTTTAAATAAATTTTGATGTCATTAAAATAAGTTTTGAATTTAAAATGTTTAATTTTCTAATAAATTAATACTATTAAATAAATTTAGAATTCCTAAATTTTCCAATAAATTAATACTTTTTAGTTTTAAATAAATTTTAATGTCATTAAAATAAGTTTCCTAGGTTACCCTAAATTGTAATCATAGGAGATCCAGGTTCCCAACTAAACTCATAGATAGGTTTTGAGAATATATTTACTCCATTCTTTAGTTAAAGATAACATTATGTAGCTAAAAAAAATTGGGGTTAAACATTTTTTTTGGATTCAAAGATAATATATTTAAGGTTTTTTTTCTTTGGGACAAGCAATGTATTCAAAACATAAACATTTTTGGGTTAAGCAATTTTTTTTAGACAAACAATGTATTTAAAATATAAATTTTGTTTTGGTTAAGTAATTTTTTTTGGATTTAAAGATAACATCTTTATTGTTTTTATTTTTTTCCTTTGGTATAAACAATGTATTCAAAATATCATTTTTTTTAAAAGAACATTCAATGCATTAAATGACGGATTATCATTAGTTAAACAAAGCCTTGTTTCAATGCCCTCAAAAATTGTAAGAATGAAAATCCTTCTACTCAATTAAGGATAATTACTTCATTTTCAAGACATGCATAGATAATTTTGATAGGATTTTAGTTTTAAATAAATTTTGATGTCATTAAAATAAGTTTCGAATTTGAAATGTTTAATTTTCTAATAAATTAATACTATTAAATAAATTTAGAATTCCTAAATTTTCCAATAAATTAATACTTTTTAGTTTTAAATAAAGTTTAATGTTATTAAAATAAGTTTCGAAATTGAAATGTTTAATTTTCTAATAAATTAATACTATTAAATAAATTTAGAATGTTCTTTTTTTTAAAGAACATTCAATGCATTAAATAACAGATTATCATTAGTTAAACAAAGCCTTATTTCAATGCCCTGAAAATTTGTAAGAATGATATCCTTCATTGAGTAAATTTGAAATGTTTAATTTTCTAATAAATTAATACTATTAAATAAAATTAGAATGTTCTTTTTTTTTAAAGAATATTCAATGCATTAAATGAATGTTCTACTCAATTAAGGATAATTACCTCATTCTCATAAATTTCAAGACAAGTTTCAAAGCATACATAGATAATTTTGATAAGATTTTAGTTTTAAATAAATTTTAATGTCATTAAAATAAGTTTCGAATTTGAAATATTTAATTTTTTAATAAATTTAGAATTCAAAAATTTGTCCAATAAATTATTTTTTTAAAACAAATTCTAATAGTTTTAAAATAATAAATTAATACTTTTTAAAACAAATTCTAATCAAATATTATTAATATAGTTTTAAAATAATAATATAAGGTGAATCTTTATAAAATATTATTAATATAGTGTGAACTTTAATTAATAACATATATATTAATTTATTAATTTTTAATTTAGTATATTAGATTTACAAATATTAATAATAATTTAATTGTTTTTTTTAAATCATATATATATAATCATTTTTATTTTATAAATATAATTTATAAAATTTTAAATTAAAACTATATCAATATTAAAATATTAATTTAAACTATTTTATTAATCAACAAATAAAATAAAATATAATATATTATTGTTTAAACTAATAAATGTGTAAACAAATATACAATTTATTTGATTTAATATTGTTCTATATATTCTTTTAGGAAGCTCAATGAAATTCTAAATCATTCTATTTGGTTCCAAAATATTCTTTGTATAACTATGAAATATGAAACAGAGATTCAAATTTATATTTTGGTTTATTTAAATTTTATATATTTAAAAAATTAAATAAATATATAAATTTATATTTTGGTTTATTTAAATTTTATATGTTTAAAAAATTAAATAAACATATATTCATAATGTTGATATTTGTAGGTGTTTTAAAATTGAGAAAAATACTTTGACGTTTTTTATCCAGGTGGAACGTGAATATGTTGGTGCATTATAAAGAGTTAGATAAAAAAAATTAACTAACTCTCCCAAACTTGTGAAAATTGACTTTTCTATGTGAACATTATGTTGATTTTACCACTTTCAGATCTGATAATTATTTACTTTATAAATTTTATGCAGATAATTATACACTAAAAGGTCCAGCCATATGTTACACTTTAAAATAATATGAATGATTAACACAAATGATGAATACGATACAATACATGGACCATTGTATGGTTTCATAAAACCTCCATTGTATTTTATTTATTTTATCTTTTCATTTTAATGTTTAATTCATTATTTTTATTATGGTCTTTTTATGAAACCATTATATTTTCCCATAGTATTGGTCTATGATATTTTATTTCTTTACCTTTTTATTTTATTTTATTTATATTTATTTATTTGCATGTACCCTCAACTTATTCAGATCTAGTGCAGATGCACCCACACAAAAGAAGACTTGACCATTCCAACATGGGTAACTAATCCCTTAGAATGAGCAAGTCAAATCCACTCTATTATGACAAAAAATACCAGAGCCAAGTAGGCATGTGATGGGCAACCCAAGTCCTAAACCACGTGATCAAGTACCATAATCAAGAAGGACTATACGAGGACCTTCCAAGATCAAGGAGTAGATCTACAAGCATCCAAGCCTTCTAACACTTGGCCAAGCACTATAACCAAGAAAAGCTACATCCAGGGGCCTCACATACACCAGTGAGTGAACAACCATCATCCTCCATAGCTCAAACCACCATGACCCATCAAGCCAAGCGCCATGGCTATGTCCAAGAGGACGTCTACCTGCAGCTTCCCCAAACATCAACATAATAGGGCTCCATTTTACAATATTTAAAACATTAATGAACTTCATAACTTGTTAATTCATGAAAACCAAAAGAGTGAGGAAAGTTTATCTGCAATTTTTTCCATCATAGAAACAAATAATTAAAGCAAATCAAGTAATCATCAAATTTCTTAAGGTCCAATAGACTAAAGTTGGTCTTAGTAAAGAGTAATCATTATCATCAACGCTGTCATATATATCCATATTCATATGCAGCACTGTCAAACCCCAACCCTTTGTAAAACCGCATCCCTAAAACTGAAGCCAATACCCAATACCCAACACTCACAATCCTGGGCAACTTGAGCCTAAACACACTCAACAATAAAAAAAGCATTCAACACCGCATTGACTGGACTTATAACAGTCAACTTCAAGCCTTGCCTGCAACTCATACAAGGAATCCTATCAACAATTATAAAGTACAATGGCAAGGTACATGACATGTGCATATTGAAAATTGTCCATCTTTGATCCAATATAAAATGAAAATGTTTCACTGGCAATGAATTTTCCCACGGCAGATTATATTGCCTATGAGTGAGTACATCAACATTAACAAACCCCTGACCAATGTAGCGATATAAAACCACATTCAATATTCAGACCAAATATATTACCGAGTCACAGGAAACGTCAAGAGCCACAATCAAGCAGCATAAAATTAAATACACCCACTTATGGTATGCTTTTATGCCAAAAACTGAAAGTCTATGCTGACAAAAAGACATAATGCGGTTTTCTAGAACCCTGCAATACATATTGTCTGTGTTTTGAATACAACTTTTATTGATCAACAATAGCAACCTTCATCCAACACTCATCATGAACAAGTATCCTGATGTGACTCGTGTATCACACTGAAGCAAGAATGTTTCAGCCATAGTTCAACCGGAATATATCATTGAGGACAAAGAAGCTTCCTTGTGGAGTGGGCATCAAGTGAAACAGCTGCAAAACGCAGAACAATGCCATCATCAGTATACAACTCAAATATGTAGTCTTTTTATTTATAGAACATGAAAACATTTTGTTAATCATCCTATAACAACTAAAGTTGCAGACTAAATAAATGTATTTCGTTTGGTTGCAACATGTCATGAAAGGATATAGCCACCTTGAGACAGATCCATTAGGAATCTAGACAAGCTTCTTCAGGGATTAGATGACTGACACCCTTGGAGACAGCAGCAGCAGAAGTTGATGTAATGGAAGTGCGTAGACATATAAATGGTGAAAAGGAAATTAAACAAGATGCGCTAATTAACTTGGGCACTCAAAAATATAACTGAGGAAAAGGCAAAGGAAGCCACTTCTCCCAGTCAGCAAGAAAAGGAATTTTCCTGTGCATGGTTTGGTGTTGAATGCGTAGTGTAAATTAGTCAGGGAAGGGACAGGCTGAATATTCCTTTTAATTCAAGAAATATAAACCTCTTCATGCCTAGTATATTAACATTGACAATAAAACCATACTATATCAGACGTGTCTTGCGAATCCCCAGGGACAGGTTTCTAAACAATGCCTGATGAAGTTGGACTGGGGTCTTTTTTACTGATCATCAGAGTGCCTAAGACTATAATGTGAGGCTATATGATATGCAGGAATCCCTTGGATATGATGACCTCTCTCTTCTAGGGTAAACAATCTGAAAGGAAGAGGCAAACATCATACATCATTACATGTGCTAGATTACAGACCCATGAAGGACTAGATATGCATCCCCTAGGTGAGTTTTCCTTGCCCCTCGACTATATAGTATATCATTACATTCCATTCAATAACGGAGATCTCATTAATGGAACCGTATCAACTTCCACAATTTCCATCCACTCTTTACTATCTAGTACGCTGTTGGTTGTAGTCTTGTTTATGGTCAGTGTGATCCGCTTTAGAGATATGGATTTGACTGCCTAGTTCAGATTCCAGAATTGGTGTGTGCATGCGCATAACTATAAATCAATACTTGGACCTACTAGCAAAGTTGATAGATTACATAAAAATTGCAATGTATGTTAACATACTCATGAGTAAATTTTTTACAGAACCTGGATGGCTTTGGTCAGACTTTCAAATTGAGAGAGGAGTAACCAAATTACAATAATCTGTCCATCTCCATGACTGAACTCCCTTTCTCTGGCACTCGACAACTTTTAATACAAGATCTTGATTGGTTATAGTTACTTATTACCAATCTACCCATTCACTTCTTATGCCAAATTATTTCATATTCTTTGCATGCTTTCTACAACTATTCACAGCCCTCTAACTGGTTTGCTTGCTGTCAGCCTGCATCCCAGCAATTTCTACATGTTTTCTTGCAAACCTACCAAGTTCTGCACTCTCGGTATTATTTTCCAAGTTGATCCTTTGTGCAAGGTGGGCTTACACCTCGACATCATTATATGGAAAAATGGACCGCAAGAATGCTGATTCTGAAATATTGTTTACCAGTTACGGGTTCTGCTGATCTGCAAGCATTAGGTCGTGGGGTATCTGCTTCAGCAACCTAGTGTTTCAACTTTTAGCATATGCCAATCCTGCGGTATAAGGCTATGGATAAACCAATCCCAAATCCTAAGTTAAGGTTGTGGGGTATACTAGTCCTGCGACTTAGACTTCAGCAGATAATGGAGAATTCTTCCTACTTGACCAATCATTGCCTTAACCAATGCGGGGCAAATCAGGCCCTCCCATTTTGGGGACGATGACCCTCCATTCTCGCCTTCATGAAATAATGGATATTCTGTATAATATATAGAGCTGGTCTTCTATTAGACATTTGTTATTTTGTAGTAGCTGCACTACCTACCAATTTAACAGAACTTTTGTTAGCCATCCATAGTTTGTTTAACCTCTTTGCAAAGTGGTGTCCTACTCCAGAGGTTATTCAATTTCTGGCATCCAATCTTCCATTATGGGCATATTTACTTAACTTACCTTATCCAATATTGATGGCTCAAATAACTTACCTTAACTACATTAAACATTGGATATATATAAAGCAGGCTGTTCAATCCAATTCGATGGTATTAATAACTCGGTGCTCTACATGATTTGAAAAAGCCTATCCTGTATTCATTTCAACTACAGATCTTTCTCGGATAATATTCTTTGGGTAAATGCGACTATACATGCTAGTGCCAGTTTGGAATTAATGACTTGACATGATGCTTGTCATGGCATTCTTTGTAGTTCTCTTAGTTTTCTACATCTTGTGCACTTGCCAATGCCATTCTTTCTATTGATTCTTTTACAGAGTGCACTGTGCTACTAGGTCCATAGGTCCTAGAGGTTGAAACCCCAAACATGCTTTTAAAGAGTGTAGAACTATGGATTGCTCTATTATAACCTATTTTCACAACAGTTAAGGAACACTGGAAGGGGGGACAGGTGGGAGAGCTTACAACAGGAGTTAAAGAGACTTTCTGTAATACCCCGGTTTTGACCCCGCTGGTATTAAAATACATGATACATATATTGTAAATAATCTTGGTGCGGAGTTAAAGGCCAAGGCCCCACCATAGATTTGGTTATGTTGTGTTTCTGTTTAGGAATGGTCACCGATGGTATGTCGGGACATGCGGCATATATTTAAATTGTGACGTCATGTAAATGTGCATTTTAATTAATAACCCAGCCAGCTATGTTCACTGCAACTAAATTGAGAAGGGGCATGATTCCAAAGGATAAGGACGGGGAATGTTGAACATTGAGTCATGGGAGAGGAGCCATGTGTCATCACCACCCTTAGTTGTTTCGTTGTGAGTTGGGACAGCGAATTGGCTGGCAGGAAGGCCACGCCCACGCCCGCTCACGCTCTCTCGCGCTCCCACTCTCTCCACTACGCATCTTTTGGTCTGTCCACTCACCAGATCGTGAGTCTGTTCGTCTCCTCTCACGCGAGTTGAGTAAAAGAATCCACATTCCATTGTTGGGCGTTCGCCTTCTCTCTCAGGATTGCTAGTCTGTGGGTTTTCTTCCCTATTCACGCAGAAGATAGTTCTCTTTGCCTCACGGATTTGATGACTGCAGATTGATTCTTTACCTGGGATTCACACAGAGTTTGTGCTTTTCCCATCATTATCAGACATC
Organism: Pseudotsuga menziesii; assembly: GCA_001517045.1. Lineage (NCBI taxonomy): Eukaryota > Viridiplantae > Streptophyta > Pinopsida > Pinales > Pinaceae > Pseudotsuga > Pseudotsuga menziesii. The sequence continues at coordinate 873,163 of LPNX010057347.1, read as the reverse complement.
GTATTGTCCTGTTAGTTCCATTGTTGAATTGTAGTTGGATGTTTTGGATAGTTCTGTGGGCTGCGTTTTTGTCTCTCACGCATAGTTGGAAGTCGGGACCTGTTTCATTCCCGGTCTGTATAAGTTTTCCCAGCAACTGCAGTGCAATTTGAGTGCTGTGGGCTCAGGGTTGATCGCGGGCTGTCATTTGCCACGATTTGTTTGGCTGTGTTTTTTTTCCCTTTTGTGGTGGTATCGCTTGAAGGACTGCTGTAAGTTCCTACGTCCTGTTCAACTGTGTTTTCCCTGTAAATGCTTAAATAGTTGTTTGGCTGCTGGCATGCAGTGGATTTGTCCCTGGACTATTTGGGGTTGGTGAATGAGGGCCTGAGGTGCTTGATAAACCCGGTGGGTCGAGAACCACACGGACAGAGCCACTGAGCTGGATTTCTTCTCCACAGCCCTGAAGAGCACTGGAGGGAAGATCAGGGTCTAAGGGACTGCATTGCAGAGAAGGGACTGACTCCCTTGTGTTGGGTGTGTGTGGGTGTTCTAGAATCAAGGCTGGTTCTGGTGTTGGTATCTGTAGCTCTTCAGTGAGCTCACCAGCTTAGCATTAGCCTTTCCCAGCTCCTGGATGGCCTGATAAACCCAACTCTGTTGGCTTGGCTGATCTATTGTTCGCCTGATAAACCCAACCGTGTTGGCTTGGCTGAACTGTGTACCCTTGTGGTGTTGTTACCTTGGCTATGTGTAAGCCTGTTAGTTCCTTATTCCTTGGGGAATCATGCCCAGCTTGGGGGTGGCAGCGTTGCTGAGAAATTAAGAAGCATGAAGGCCTATGGTTGGGTGGAACATTGCAGCGACGTAGCTGGTTGCGGAACAAGCTCCTTATAAGATAAGTAATTTTGTCTATTTTACTTCTGCAATCCTATTTACTGTTAATAATCATGATGGACATGTTGAATGCTTGTATGAATGTATGTTGCTTCCGCTGTGTATGATAAATAATCATGTATGCATGCTTTAGTTCAAGCATTTTATTTCAGCATTTCAACAATGATTATGAATGTACATGTTCATGGGGCTAGATGCCCAAATGTTTTGGCATGTAGTAGCGTCATCTTCGCCGGTCGGAGGGACGAGGACGTTACAGCGTGGTATCAGAGCTTCATGTTGCAGCATGGGCCTGAATGGACCAAGTAGATGCAGTGACAGAGGCAGGACTTCTTCCTGCCCAACAGAGATCAAAAAAAAATTTTGACAGGAAACTTCCATAAAATTTGTCCAAGTGTTGGAACAGTCGGAACACTTAGTGGAATGGACTTCCGACGTAGCGGAAGAGCTAGTGGTAAAAACTTCCGATGTAGCGAAAGAATTAGGCGAAAGTATACCCGATGGAGGACCGTTGAAAAGAAAATCGCGGGAATTTTCTAAGTATTCAACATCCGTCGAAAGAAAATAGTTGTTCGAGCGCCTGCCGTTGTGGATGGAAAAACAACTACGCGTCCGATGTGAAAAGACCGCCGACGCCGAAAAGTTTAAGGAAAACAGCGGCCGTCGGAAGAAAATAGTGTTATGTGCGCCGCCGTTGCAGAAGTCTAGAGAACTAGACTTCCGATGTGAAAAGACCGCCGACGCTGAAAAGTTTAAAATTTTTCTAAGGAAGGAAAATGGCGGCTATCGAAAGAAAATAGCTGATCATGCGTCCGCCGTTGCGAAAGTCTAGAGCACTAGACTTCCAATGTGAAAAGGCTGCCAACGCCGCAAGAAAGTTAATTTTTTCTAAGTAAAAAAAACATCGGCAATCAGAAGAAGTTAGTGGTTCGAGCACCCACTGTTTCGGAAGCCGAAAGCACTAGCCTGCCGATGAGGAAAGACTGCCGCCGAAAGAAGATAGTGTTTTGCGTGCCGCTGTTTCGGAAGCCGAAAGCACTAAGTCTTCCGACAAGAGGCGACTGCCGATCGGAAAAGATTAACGGTTGGTGAACCCACCATTGCGGAAGCCGAATGAACTAGCCGTCCGACGATTAGAGGATCCGACCGCCAATGAATGGCTCGAAAGCTTAAACGGCTAAAGATCCGAAACAGCAGAAAACGATTAGCTGTTTGACCGCCGATTAGCAGCGGAGGGAATTAGATGTTTTGATCGTCGAAACGTCGGAAAGATAGTGGAGAAGAGACCCGATAGGGAGAAAGAAAATTTGGGTTTTTTCAAAATGGATTTTTCAGCAATTCTAGTTGTTTTTCAGTGGATTTTTTTTTAGCAGACTGTCAATAGATTATAGGGCTGAACAAGAAAAGAATTTTTGTGTGTTTAAGCAAAACTGTTGTTTATGATTTTTCCAAGAAAAAGGTAAGTAGTTTGATTTATATTAATACTATGCATCTAATAGTTTGCTACTAACACATTGCAGAACTATAGATAACTTCCAAGAGCAGTACTCCAGAAAGAATAGTGTGGTAAAGCCAAAGGTGGTTCAGTCATGAGAACCCATGATGGGTATGATGCTCGGGATTCTTACGAGCGAGCAGAAGATGCCATGGGAGAAAATGTCCGTAATAGGAATGATGACATTGAGTCCAACGGAAAGAGATTCCAAGAGACACCGTCAGATGTTGCAGCCACCATGAGAAGCTTAATTAAAGCCCAGGAAGAGCAGCAACAGTTGAATGCTGCCATATTGGAAAGTTTGACAGACTTGCAGAAAAAGATAGATTCTGGACGAAGTACATCAAGACCAGAAGGCAGTAAGAGCAGCACTAGGAGAAGGAGAAGGACTTCCAGTGGATCATCTGACTCCGAAGAATCCAGTGGAGATACAAGTTCATCTCCTCATAAAAGGAAAAGAAGAAGACACCTTAAGGATTGCTCTTGAGATGAGTTTAGGAAAGCTAAACCTCCTACATTTGATGGTGAGATAAAGACTGGACAAGAGGCTGAAGCTTGGCTTCTTGGGATAAAGAAGTATTTTCAGGTGCAGGATTATTCAAGAAACATGAAGGCACGAGTTGCCATATTCAATTTGAATGGAAGGGCATCCATTTGGTGGGAACATTTCAAGCAAGTAAAGAGGATCAGTGAAAGGAGACTTAAGTGGAAACAATTCAAGAAGTATTTCAAGCAGAAATACCTCTCTGACAGGTATTATGATGACAAGATTAAGGAGTTCTATGAGCTGAGATTAGGACAACAAACCATGGATGAATATGCAAATAAGTTTTTGGAGCTGTTGAGGTATGTCCGGTACATTAGAGATGAAAAAGTGAAGGTCCAACGGTTCCTAAGTGGATTGCCTCAAGCTTACAAAGATAGAATTGAGTTCTATGAGCCCAGAACTCTCGAGGAAGCAATAAGAAAAGCTAAGTATTGTTATGAGCAAAGCAAAGGTAAACCTGATTACCATAAGGCATGGAAGGACAAGAAGAATGAAAAGTTGGACCAAAGAAAGAAAGGTTTCAAACCTTCTAGATTCAAGAATCAGCAGAAGCAGCCCTCCCAAGCTGCGAGTGATCCAGTTGGAGTGACAAGTGGAAAGCCTAAAGAGCCACATCCGAATAAAGGTCCACTCAAATGTTGGAAATGTGAAGGACCTCACTTGCGTAGAAATTGTCCACTCGAGAATGAGAATGCAAGGCCAG
>LPNX010057347.1:808665-864604 GCA_001517045.1 Pseudotsuga menziesii | reverse complement strand
ACCCAACTCTGTTGGCTTGGCTGATCTGTTGTTCGCCTGATAAACCCAACCATGTTGGCTTGGCTGAACTGTGTACCCTTGTGGTGTTGTTACCTTGGCTATGTGTAAGCCTGTTAGTTCCTTATTCCTTGGGGAATCATGCCCAGCTCGGGGGTGGCAGCGTTGCTGAGAGATTAAGGAGCACGCAGGCCTATGGTTGGGTGGAACATTGCAGCGACGTAGCTGGTTGCGGAACAAGCTCCTTATAAGATAAGTAATTTTGTCTATTTTACTTCTACAATCCTATTTACTGTTAACAATCATGATGGACATGTTGAATGCTTGTACGAATGTATGTTGCTTCCGCTGTGTATGATAAATAATCATGTATGCATGTTTTAGTTCAAGCATTTTATTTCAGCATTTCAACAATGATTATGAATGTACATGTTCATGGGGCTAGATGCCCAAATGTTTTGGCATGTAGTAGCGTTCTCTCCGCCGGTCGGAGGGACGGGGACGTTACACTTTCCCAATTTCAGCAGCAATACAGGGGATAAGGTATGAGACAGAAAGGGACATCGGCTTACCGGAATATTTGAAAACTATAGAAAACATTAAAAAAAGTAGTGTTGCATGAGGATGCATCCCCAACCCAAAAAGCATCAAAATGGGATGTTTTGGGGACATCTGGGACATCCCTAAGATGTTATTGCCCCAGTTTACAGGTCACCTCCTCCAGATCAAGGGACGTTCCCTATGGGAAACCCCACAAAAACAATTTAAAGATGCAAAATGAAAAAAGAAGGCAAAAAAACAATTGAAAAAAGCAAATTGAAAAAAAGAAGGCACAAAAAGCCTAAAGGTCAAAACTGTTGAGCCTAGACCCTAAACAGTGTCTTTAACATATATAAGCAACCTAAATCGCACGGTTCGGGTTCGGGTTCGGCAAGGATTAAGCTCGGTTCAGGTTCGAATTTTCCAATGAGGTTCAACAATAGGTTCGACTATATATATATAAACTTTCTTCATATACTCCCCATTAACTAATTTTCTAGACCCCATAGCCCATAGGATTCAAAGCACTTAGGTCACTATTCATAGTTTTGTTGTATATACTTGTTGTCTATGACATTTCTGCTCTTAGATTTGTGCTTCTAAGAGTAGGTTTTTGTGGTTTAACAGTGGATTTACATGCTTCCCACAGCAATAGTTTGTTCTTAGGGGTAAATTTAGGTTCTTACTTGTTGTTTGGCGTGTTCTTATGTAGACTACAGGTATGATATTTCAAATTACAGAGAGCTTTTAATTTATAGACAACATAAATAAATAGACAGCATTTAATCTATATAGTATAGACAACATAAATAAATCAAGAGCATTTAATTTATAGACAACATTTTATATACAACATAAATATATAGAGAGCATTTAATTCATAGACAGCATAAATAAATAGAGAGCATTTAATTTATCAATATTGTTTTATTTAATTTCAAATTTTTTCAGTACAAAAGTTGAACCTAAAAAAAAATTGCCTTCAGGTTTGGGTTCGACTTCAGGTTCGATTTCGACGAGGTTCAGGTTCGACATTAGGTTCGTCTTTCAGGTTTGGTGAACCTAAACGAATTTCAAATTTTTTTTGAGGTTCGCCGAACCTCAAACCTCACGGATTAGGTTCGGTGAACCCTGTGACTTAGATTTGATCTAACCCATACCTCGTAATTTTTCCATCTCATAGCATAGAAACTTGGCTTTTGTTGAACCCTCTGAAATCTTGTCGATAAGTGAAACTGCAAATAACCATATTGTATTCTCCATTTGAACAATTACATTATTTATTAACAAAAAAAGCCATGGAGACAAAGCATACTTGGGAAATCCCAGTACATCACTTGCAATGTTCAAAACATGGTCACTCTTCCATGAGACAAAGCATGCTTGGGCAATCTAATTACATTACTTGCAATATTCAAAACATGGTCACTCTTCCACTTGATTGCAGCTATGTATAAACATCGATCTCCAAGTAAAATTCAGTTTATTTATCTTTGCAAAAACTTAGACAAAAAACAATATGAAGCGTGCTCATATGTACAATAGCAAACAAAGTAGCATATATAAAAGAGTGATTAAAACAACTTTGAAAAGCTAATAAGATTAATGAGAGAATTAAGTTTGACAATTGAGATAATAAGATAATGAGAGAATTAAGATAAACGAATGGACCACCTGTTTGACTACATTTTAACGACCATGGCAGTGGAATAACTATAGTTACAGATATGAACAGAGCTCTAGATCAAATTAAAGTGTCAATCAACGATAACTATATGGTCCACTAGACTTCACAAGTATCAAGGAAGGTTTACTTTAAGTGGAGGTACTTGACCTATCCAATGGGAATGCTAGCATTTTCCGAGTCTGGTAATAGGATCTAAAGTGACATGAGCTGAACCACTTTCCTATATAAACATATCTGCTTGTCATACTCCAAACATATGCATGTTTTTGTGCTTGAACTCTGGAAATATGATGATGGCGATTGATGTCCATCTTCTATTGAATATCTATAAGATTACCTCACATACCAGTCTTCTAGAAGTCTGAAATTTTGTTGATTACTTCAAACAGGTTATCAGGTATTGGAATAATTTGTGTCTTGCTGCCAATTTGGGGCATAATTATTATGTTGCTCAAGGGAAATTTGGAGATGAACTCCTAGTCTAGGTTTTTAACAGTAGTTAAAAAGGAAACAGACAACCCAAACACAAAGGAATCAACCAGATACAAAAAGGAACCGATCGATAAAAAAGCTTCAAAAATGTAAAAAGCAGACTATATTTTATATCTATTTTAAAGACTCAAACCTAGCGAACAGAACACCTATAGAACCCTTGCTAGTATGTCATTTTGATGAAAGAGATTTGGGAAACGCTACCCTCTCTGGGATGTGTTATCCTTCCCGATTCCAGCATGCAATACACTTTTGCAAATGATAGGATCTCTGTTAGGAAAGGCCATTCGTGTCCCTTAGCATACCTGATACAATGTTTATCATCCATAGCATAAAACCCTAGCTTCTATTGAACCATCTGAAAACTTGTCAATAAGTGAAACTACTAACAACAGTAGCAAAAATAACACCCATAGAACCCTTACATGGGCTTATAAACTGTTAACCCTGTTAATGGGCTTATATTTTCATCTTCCCTATGGAGCATCATTGAGATTCACAACGAAACATTAGATATCCAACGAACCATCAACACAAAATTACATAACAGTATAACAGAATCTTGGAATACCTTGGGAAATAAGAATTAGGGAATCATTTTAGTTTTTTTACATTAAAAAAAAGTAAAGATATAATTATTAATTAGCCAAATAAACTGTTAAGATTTAAGTTTAAACTCTTGTTTCGCCGTTGAAGCGACAAATATACTAAGATTATTCTTTTCATGTAAAGCACAAGAACAGTCACTAACAAACATAGCACACAAAAATCAAAGCAGATGTTCAACATAAGAGAAACAATATGTTTTTACTACAAATATGACTGTTAAAATGGTTAAATTCTGCTTCTGAAATGCACTAAAATTCTACAACCTAATCCTGGGATTTGCTCATGGCTCTCAGTCTGCTGTAGGTCAGCCAATAGTTTCCACTGGTTTTAGACATATTGAAGAGAAAACTGTCCAACAATCTGCCATGGCTATGATAGAACAGCCTCATTTTCAGGCTGACCAAGGACCTGATCAAGATGACGAGTTCATAGAGGAAGCCCATAGTGGGCATAGATTCAGTTAAATCTGTCTTTTTATATGCATTTCACTTGTGTTTTGTTGCTCAGCCAGTATGTAAGGCATTATAGTTTCAAGTCTTATAAGGGAATAACCAGTCAGCCTCGGTTTAAGTATGCTGTAGAAGAATTTTGTCTGTATGCTCAGTTCAAAGAAGCAATTTTGATCAAATTTTGAACTGCATGTATCTTATGTTTGTTTGATTCAGTGTTGCAAACATCGGCGCGGCGAAAAAATAGGCAGGGTCCAGGAAACATCGTTTCGGGATATCTCGGCAATATATCGGCAAACATCGGCAATAAATTGGCAAACTTAGAAAAATACAAAAATATTCAATTTCACCTTTAGAAAAAATTGGGAAAAAATCGGCAATATCTCAAGACAAATCGGGAAAAAATTGGCAAAATCACTGGAAAATATCACCTCAAAAAAATCGGCAATATCTCGGGATAAATCGGAAAAAAATCAGGAAAAAATCGCACCAATTTTTTCGGCGATTTTTTGAGATAAAATCGCTGAGCTGCTGAAAAACTCGCGATTTCTCTGCCAATGTTGGTAACACTGGTTTGATTTTCCACGACCCTTTTAATACAAATATTTATACCCGTTTATGTCCCAAAAAAAAATTATTGCTTCAGCACTATGTTGTTGGGAGCAGGGAGCAGGAGCAAGGAGCAGGAGCGGAGCGAAAAGCGAAATTTTCAAAAGCTCCCGTTTTGATAGCGTTTCGGGAGCGTTTTTTGTATAGTATATATTTTAATATATTTTGATGGATTTATATCTAAAAAACATGTAGGATGTTGAATTAGCTATAGAATATATGGATTAAACCATATAACATCAATCATCTAGTAGTTATAACTTATAAGTTATAACATTATCATCAAATGATCAACCATAAAAACTTTTGTAGGAGCTTGGCGAAAAAGGGAGGTACCATAGCATTGTCATTAAATGATCAACCTAGTATAGGAGCGTTTAGTATAGGAAAGGAAGGGAGTGCCTCGGGAGCGAGCTTCGGGAGCAGGAGCGAGGGGGTGGGAAGAGCTCCCACACAACATAGCTTCAGCATCAAAATCACTGCATTTAGGTACCATATTGGTGGCCAAATCATTTCAGATGAGTATCACATTGAACCAGAACTTCAATTAAATATATACTGTAGAATAGCTAATGTTTGGATTAATTACTACCAAATTGCAACTCTCCTTGGCTTATTGTTTCCTTCTTGCCCATATTCTACCAACAACACCCTGCTGCCACGAAAAATTATCATTTAGACTAATCTTTAATTCAGCTTGAGATGCTGTGAAAGAGGGGATCTATTTTATCAAACTCATGGACGAATAACATGTAGCCCCCTAAGTCTCCCCATTTGACTACTATTTGTGAGAGCATTACAGCAGAGCGCATGTACTGCATAATACCCCGGACGGCAGATGTAGTGAGAAGATACACATAGTACTAAAACAAGTGATAAACCATTAAGTGCAAACTATGTAATTTCTCCTAGTTGGGACAACAGAGACATGTTAAACTTTATATAGCTGTTACATGCAATTATAACAATTTTCACAAAAAACCCAAGAAAAATAACTTCAAAATCTTCAATGGCCCAACAAAACCTGTTGAAGAAAAGGCAAACACACGTTTTTTTCTTTTTACTTCCTTCTACGTTATAAGTATGTCATTTTCATTTGGTGATAGGTTTTATTGAGCCCATTGACCAGACATTTACGCTATATAACGATTAAAACTTTAAAAGTAGAAGATTGACCTAAATCTACTACTCTCAGCCTAATCTACGCATCCAACAGGATTCTGCCATCAACTTCCATGCAATCTGTCTCTCTCACAATAGGATCCTGCCATCACAACCTGCATGGCATGCTTCTCTCTCTCTGGGCACTGTAGTTTTCCAAGGCTATATGAGAAAAGTCTCTCTCTGGGCACTACTGTTTCCCAAATTTATATAACAAAAACCTATCTCTCTCGCCACTGCTGTTTTCCCAAGCTTTTACCATATAAAATAAAAGTATGAATGAACGAATGTTTATAAATATTCTCTCAAAAACAAATTTCCGTAACGGACCTTACAATTTAAAGCACATATTCATATCAACGATGGCATGTCTTAAAAGGGCAAGATAAATATCATGCAGACGCCAAATCAAGGGGGAACGAACAGTTGAATAAAAATTGGCAAATCAAAGGGAAACGATCAGTTTATACGACATGTATTAAGCCACTTTCATGAGCGATGAAAATTAAAAGAAACAAAAAAAAACAGAACTTTCCCTCAAAAACTTACATAAATACATATATGGATCCGTACGGTACCTGACTGAATCTGAGATGGTGTTCTTCGCCGGCTAACTGCAGCATGCCGCTAACAAAGACAATCACACCACCGGCGGGGCCAGAAGGCTGGCAATCAACAGTACTGATGGAATGTTTGCACTGCTGAAAGGGCAATCCCGTGAGCCTGGCGACGATGCTTGCCGGCCCCTGGTGCTTTTGCCCCTCAAAAGTCATCATCGAGGTTTCATGATACAGTGTCACCAGATTGGCTCTGCTAGCATCGAATGTGTTGTAATAGTGATCCACGAATGCCTTCGCCACTGCATCTGGATCCATCTGTTTGGGCTCGGAAACCGTCTGGTGAGAGCCCGAAACTGGCCTCGATCGGGTTGGAGACGGCCGGAACCAACTTTTTCGAATACTACGGTAAAATGGGTATCTGAATATGTGAAGAGATGGGCAAATGGGAGAGGCCCGGACGATATCTAGATCTATTGCACAGATGCTGCATCGGTCGGTCGGTCAGAATCAAGATGTGGGGAAGTCGGTAGTGTCAGAGAGCTATTTTTATAGATAAAATAAGGAATATATTCGATTCTGCCAAGATTAGGGCTGAGTTTTAAAGTTGAGAAATTGAATATAGACGTTTCAGATGCGTTGGGAAAAATGTCTTGTCAATGCATAAAGTGAAAGGAATCCTAAATTTTAAAATTAAAAAATATATATATTTTGATTGGTTTTGGGTTGGTTGGGAAAGGGATGATGCTCTTATTATATCTGTGGGTCCAGCGTCAAATTATTTAATTATGGTTTTTTTTAACCAAAAGAAGTATCGAGTGGAGAGTAGGTGTTAGGCATATATGTGTTATGTTTATAATATTAACATTAAAATAAATTGGATTATAATACTAATGCTTGTGCATGCATAGAAGCATGATATAGCAGCGATGGGTGAGCAAGGGTTTGATCGTAACTCTCTGGACGGTTCTTTCTCAAGTTCCAGAAGGGATGGCGCGGAGTTTTGCGCTTCTCCATGGTACTAGTCTTTTCAGCATCCGTACCTCTTCAACCTGTTACATTGTTCGCCGGCTTCGGGATGACAAGGTTTCAGGTTTCTGCTCTCTGTCCTTCCTTTATCCGCTGGGTTATTGCGGGCATGTTATTCATTTTTTGATATGGCGTTGTTGCTGGGGTTTTCTTTGGATTCCTAGAGTATCTGCCGGTCCTTTTCCCCCGTCACCCTCCACTGGTTTTTCGACTTGCGTTTTGATGGCTTGTGTGTTTTCTAACTGTGCTGCTCCCGGCAACTGGAGTCCCTCCTCATAATTGAGGACTAGTACCAACCAGTTTCAAAAAGTGGGAAGTATTGATTTTTTGTCGGTTCTGTCACCTCTTGGATTAACATCCGGGTGGCTCCTAGCATTCTCCGGGTTTGGAGGTGTGGGCTGTCCTCGTACAGCATATTTGTCCTTTTGATTGTGTCTGTCGGGATGTAGCTTTCTTAGGGTTTGTGGGTTTTTTGTCATAATGGCGTCTTCTCTCGGTCGAAAACCAAAGGATTGTATTATACCCTCTCGGTCCTTTCCCAGCGAACCTCCCTTTTTTCTTTTAACCAATATTTTCGACCGGGATTGACCCTCCAGCTGTCCTTGGTAGAGGGATGAATTTGATCTGTTGTTTGTGGTTTTTATGCTTCTTCAAGCTTTGGTTTGTTTATGGACTGGCTGCTTAGTCCTGCGGCTGTTAGGGTTTATCTTGACTATCAGTGGATACCTGATTGATAGCCATTGGGACGGTTTTGAGGGTTTACTCTGCATTAAGCTCGCAATCTAAGGGTTTTAAGGCGTTTTTTCTACGATGCCGATTCTATTGGGAATATTATATGACTGTGTTTTATTTGGTTGGTTTGCCCCATTTGCATTGTTGTGAATTCTGGATTATATTCAGTTCTATGTAGGGTTCGTCTACTTCTATTATTTATGGAATTTCCCTTCCTTGCTGGAATGATTTCTGATTTCACATATGAAGTCGCGATTTATAGTTTTCCGGCAGATTATACGTTTGAGAATCGAATCTGGAAGGTCTGCATTTGGTAGAGTTTGTTCCATTTACAGACTGCCTTGTCTTTCTGAATTGATCTCGGCATATTTGGGGTTTGGCCGTCTTTTGTTTTATGGGGATTGGTCCTATTTGTGCAGGATCTAACTCTTGACTCCTCATCATGATGTTTTGATTTTTAGCTTATGTTGTTTATGTGTCCAGCGAACGCATTGAATGGTCTGATTTAGATTAATATTTTGCTTCTGTTTATGGCTGTCTTGGAATCTGGACTGTATCTGGCATTTGGGATCTGATAATCCTTTATTTTTTAGTCTGATACTTGCTGTGCCAATATGATATCTGATGTTTTCAATATTAGATTCCTTGTTGTTTAATGCTTACTTGCCCAGCGATTGCTCTTGGATAGGCTGATATAGAACGATTCTGATTTGCTTATTGTGGTTCGACTGGGCCTGCTGGAATGTATTTGGAAATTTTTGGGGTCTGATTGGTTTCATTATTACTTTCTATTTGATTATTGATATCAGAAGCTCCCCTTATATTCAGTTGATATTCAGCATTATCCTCTGTATGCAATTGTCTGGAATTGAATTTGGATTGTCTTCTATTGTTTGAGATGGATTCTGGGTTGCGATCTGTCTTCTGGATCATTTTTTTATTATGATGGGGGACATCCATGATGGGTCCCCTCAACCAAGAGTGGGACATGATTCTGAAAATTATTAGAGGCGTAGGAAGGCTAAGGCCTATAAAGTTTTGGAAGGGAAACTACGCTATGTGGTTGGTCGGGATATATATATGGACAGGGTGGAAGCTCTGAGTCGTCGTGCGCTAATTGGTAGGCTGGAATATGTTTCGTTGGATAAAAAAGATTGGGTTTCTTGGGCTTCAGAGTTTTGGAAACTTTTCTTATCCTACGTCCCTACTATCAGCCTGCTGGTTCGAGGATGGATTGTCTTTGTCTTCTTAGAGGAATCACATGCCTCTGAGGTTCTTAGCCGCTTATGGACAGTGGGTAATGGTTCGTTAGTGCTGGACCGTTGGCATGTTAATTTTGACCCTGTGAAAGAAAGAGTGAAAAATAGACATCTGTGGGCAATTCTCCCAGGGCTTCCTTTCCCGCTCTGGAATCGATCTTTATTAGAAGGGGTTGGTAACACTATAGGTCGATTTGTGGCATTAGATGATGACTTCATGAATTCTTTTGATAAAAGGAAGGTGAAAATTCTTGTTGAAATTGATATCACTAAAGGTCTTCTTGCTGAGGTAGAGATTCTCTGTCATGAGCGTTTGTTTATTCAACGTCTGGATTTTCAAGGCATTCCCTTTAGATGCAGTGTTTGTCGGGAGACTGGCCATTTGCGCAGAGACTGTCCTTCCTTTCGCCAAGGGAATGTTAAGCGCTCTTTAAATGATTCCTTTGTTAATGCACCTTTATTTTCTCCCTCAGAGGATTGCTCCACTCCAATCAAAAATATCTCCTCTCCTGGACAGATGAATAATGCTATTTCTTTATTTGGGGAGGTGTCAGATATTGATCTGGCCTTGATTGACTCAGTAATTAGTAGCAGGAAAGCTAATTCAACCTCGGACATCATTCCTTCCAGTATTCCTCATAGGGAGCCTGTCCTATTGGCTCCCCCTTTGACTGATTCATTGTTACAGGAGTCTCCCCCCTCAGCCATTGCTCTCTATCTTCCTTCAGCCCCAACTCACTCTGCTGATGCTATTGATGCTCTCTTAAAAACCGTTCCTTCCTCTTCCCCTTTGATTATTGTCCCACCCATCCCTCTATTTTCCGAGGCTGATTTCCCTCCCCTTTCTGCTTCTGGTCAGGCTAGACCCCGTTCTTCAGGTTCATCTCCTTGTAGCCCTGCAGCTTCCCCATCCTTTGCAGATCCCTCTTTGCAAAAGTCTTTAACGATTTTCTCAGACAAGACGCCGCTTTCCCCTTCAGTTCTCCCACTGGACTCAATTCGTTTTGAGAATGTTACTATAAGGAGGAAGAAAAAGCCTACTAAGCCCCCTCTCGATTCTTCTGATTCAATCCAGGCCCCTTATACCCCTCTTTCTGAGAGATTAAAAGCAGCAGAGCATCCTCACCCTTCTCCTTCTCATCGGGTCCTTAGAGCTTAGACCCCTGATTCAGTGGGTTCTTAATGCGTATCCTCTCTATGAATGTTCGTGGCTTGGGGGGTCTGGCCAAACAAAAAAACCTCCGACATTTGCTGTTAGCTCTCTCTCCTGATGTGGTTCTACTTCAGGAAACTATGTCAAGTCCTTATCCTGCCTTATTTGCCTTTTCTAAACTCTGCCTGGGTTGGGAGTTTTGTGCCCTTAGCTCTAATGGACTTTCTGGAGGCATTCTTTCTGGATGGAATCCAAAATTTATAAAATGCAAAGCCTTTCATACTGCTGTTGGTATTCTGCTTAATGCTTCGATTCGGGGATCTTCCCTCAATCTCTCTATCTTAAATTGCTATGGTCCTTACCACAATCGGGACTCCTTCTGGAATGCTGTGGCTTCGGGTGGTCTTCTTTCTCTCCCTAATCTTATTCTAGCCGGAGATCTTAATCTGACACTCAATGCCACCGAGATTTGGGGCTCCAAAGCGCATCCTGACCCTTTGGGTCCTTTTTTCTCTAATCTTTTCTCTGAACATCATTTGGTAGATTTGGCTCCCTCCTGTGCTGGTCCTACCTGGAGGAATGGAAGGAGCGGGGAAGATGGCATCTCAAAAAGATTAGATAGATTTTTAATTTCAGAACAGCTCGTCAGATTGCTTCAAAGGTATCGAGTTTGGGTTCACAGATGTGGGATTTCTGATCATTTCCTTGTGGTTTTTGAATGGAATGATATTCACAGTCACTGTGCCTATCCCTTTAAATTTAACCATTCTTGGTTAGACAATGAAGATTTTATTCAGATGGTTCGTTCTAAATGGCCTCATATACTGTCAGATCCCTCTTTGGATGATATGAAGAATCTTCATAGTAGATTGAAATCTCTGAAGGAGAAAGTAAAATCTTGGACTAAAATAGAAACTTTAAAGATGAAAGAGAACTCTGTTGTTTTGGAAAAGGAGATAAACTCTATTCTACTTTCCTCCCATTCAACAATCTTAAATCAAGAACAACAGCAAAAATTGAATTCTCTTAAAAAAGACCTCCAAAAAATGGTTGATCATGAAACTAATTCAGCCAGACTTCAAAGCAGAATTACTTGGGCTCAAAAAGGGGATGCTAATACTAAGTTTTTTCACGCTGTAGCCTCAGCCCGCAAAAATCACAATGCAATTTGGAGTCTACAAGATGATATGGGCAATTGGGTTACTGAGGATAAAAGTATGAAAGATCTTGTTGTTCGTCATTTTAAGTCCTTGCTTGAAGATGATCACTTGACCAATTTGGAAGCTCAACTCAAGATTATCCGTCTCTTTCCATCCTTTATCAGTCCAGAAAAGATTTCAGCCTTTACTAGCCCTGTCTCTTTAATGGAAGTTGAAAAGGCTTTAAAACTCTTTAAAAAAGATAAGGCTCCTGGCCCGGATGGATGGCCGGTGGAGTTCTATCTTACTTTTTTTGATCTTTTGGGCCCTCTTCTTGTTGAAATGGTGGAATCTTCCAGATTATCAGGCAGAGTGTCGCCTGCTCTCAACTCTACTTTCCTGGCTCTCGTTCCTAAGACTGATTTGCATGCCTCCTTTGCAGACTTTCGACCCATTTCCTTGTGTAACCTCTGTTATAAACTCATATCTAAAGTTGCGGCTATGAGGCTTAAGCCATTCCTTGATGAAGCTATTTCTCCTCAACAATTTGGTTTTTTTTTAAATCGCCAAATCCTTGAACCCATTGCTATTTCCCAAGAGGTTCTCCATTCGGTCAACTCTAGAAAAAAGAAATGCTCTTATTCTCAAATTGGACTTAACTAAAGCATTTGATAGAGTTAATTGGACTTTCATCCGTCTTCTTCTCATTCAAATTGGGGTTCCCCTTGTTGGGGTAAATTGGATTATGGGATGCGTTTCTTCAGCCAACTTTGCTGTGTTAGTAAATGGCTCTCCATCCCCTTTTTTTCTTCCTCTCGGGGAATCAGGCAGGGGTGCCCTCTATCCCCCCTCTTATTTATTCTGGTCATTGAAGGGCTAAACCTATTGATTGAAGATGCTAATCGAAATGGGAAGATTAAAGGTATCAAAATTTCACATCATCTCTCTCTTACTCATTTCCTTTTTGTAGATGATGTGATCCTATTTGGCCTGGGTATTCTTGAGGAATGGTTAGCTTACAAAGCCATTCTTGATTCTTTCTGTGAGGCCTCGAGTATGTGCATTAATGTGAACAAGTCAAGTTTTCTGCATAATGAATTAAGTCTAGATACCATCCATAGTATTACTGATATTCTCCCTTTCAAAGTGGATGAGATTCGAAAGGGATTTGGTTATCTTGGCTACTTTCTTAAGCCATCAGGTTACTTGATAAAAGATTAGCTCTGGCTGGTATCTAAGATTGAAAAGAAAATTTCCCATTGGACAAATAGACTTCTGTCAATGGGAGGCAGACTTATACTCATTCGTTCTGTTTTATCAAGCATGCCAGTTTATTGGATGGCTTTGGTCCCGATCCCATCCTCTATTTTAGAAAAGCTCATAAGGATGATCTTTTCTTTTCTATGGGGCTCTTCATCAAAGACTAAAAAATTTCATCTTGTGGATTGGCATCTTTTGGCTCGTCCCACTTCTCATGGAGGATGGGGAATTAAGCATCTTCCTAGTTTCAGTCTTTCCTTGAGGATGAAAAGCTTTTGGTTAGCCATTAATAGCAAGGGCATCTGGAACTCTCTCATTGCTGTTAAATATCTGAAAAATAAACCTCTTCATATTTGGTTTAAAGATAAGAACTTCATTAAACAGAATGCCTCAATTATCTGGAGAGGATTCATCTCCACTTTATCCTGGATTGGCAGAGGCATCATTTGGAAAGTGGGGAATGGAGAGTTCATCAGTTTGGGTGCAGATCCTATCATTGGTATGGGTTCTTCTTTTATTCTGCCAAAAGATTTAAGGGACTATTTAGAAGACTATGGTATCAGTTCCCTTGCCCAAGCTCGCAATCAATATTCTCTCTTCGCTGGTTATTGGTTCTCTTCTGAAGATCTTGATCTCTCTGGTGAGTGGAAAATAGCTTGGGACAATTATACTAGAGGACTGGAATTTGGCCGTATTCGTCTCAGTAATCAAATTGATACTTTTTTATGGGCTCATAATAAGTATACAGGTCCTCTTAATGCTGCTGAAGGTTATAAATGCATAATTTCTGATCTATGTACAGAAATTAATGATTCAGTTCTGAAAATCCTATGGACCCTGAAATTACCTCTGAAAATAAAATGTTTTATTTGGCTGATTCTTAAAGGAAAGATATTAACCTGGGATCAATTACAAAGAAGAGGATATTTGGGGCCCAGTAGATGTGTTCTCTGTGAAAATAATCTGGAAGATATCCATCATTTATTTTTCTGCTGTCCCTTCTCTGTCAGTATTTTCAAATATTTTGCTGGAAAATTCTCGTGCTCCTTCCCAATATTTAGCTCTGTCCATTCCTTTTTGGACCATTGGTTTTCCTATTCTGAGCAATCAGCTCCTTTCAGATACATTCTGATGTTCATTCTTTGGGGAATTTGGCTTCTTAGGAATCATTGTTTATTTGAAAACAAAAAACCATCTTTCTCAGCTCTAATTTCCAGGATTGAAGGATTGGCCTTTTCCTACCCTGTCCCGATTTTTTCTCATAAATCTCGTAATCCTAGTCCTTCCCCTTTAAAAAGCTTTCCATGTGGATTCTTTGATGGTGCTGCTGCGGAAAATATTGGAGGTGCAGGATTTGTGATTTACATCAATGACTCTCACTTCTTCAGTTTCTCTATGGGATGTGGTAGTAGCACGAATACCAGAGCAGAATTATTAGCTATTTGGGCTCTTCTTAGAGTCGGTTTAATGATGGGCATTCCTTTGCAGTTGATTTATGGTGATTCCATGATTATTATTTCTTGGTTAAACAATATTTCAGCACTTGATGTTCCATCACTGATGCATTGGTGTTCCGACATAAGATATTTGATTCAATTGGCCCCTTCAGTGATCTTTAAACATACTTTTCGTGAGCATAATGCGCTGGCAGATGAACTTTCAAAAAAAGCTTTGCTATTGGATATGGGATTTGTTTCTTTTTTCAGAAACATCGGATGGTATGGTTATTTCCCATGGCAGTCTAGAACTATTTTAGTAAATTCTGATTTTTCTACATTCAGTTTTTGTCCAGCAGATGAGGGTAAACTCCTTATTGTTCTGTTTGAGTCCAATCTGCCAGCCTGTTTTTGCTTTGAAATGTATGTTTAAAGTTCTCTTCAGATATTATCAGTATTTCTGACCTGATCATTCATGAATGATGAGGAAAGTCTGCTATGTTCAGACTTTGTTTCTTGATTTTCTGCTCTGCATATGTCTTATCTCATGCAGGAGATGGATCTGTTTTATCAGTTTCCATTTGGATATGTAAATGATGTCTTTTGATTCAATGAATAACAAAGACTGGTATTTTTTCTTCTGAAAAAAAAAACATTAAAATAAATCGATTTTAATTCGGAAATTTTTAATATTTAGAATATTATGTATTTATTTCTTTTGATTCCGAAGGGTTAAGATTTATGTCAATGTATGTAGCATTTTTGTTTCTTTGTAATAAAGTTTCATACTAGGAGAAAGTCTTTCTTGTTTGGGTTGATTAAAAATGTTTTTTTTGTTTTTTTTAATAAAGTTTGGAGTTGTTTATAAGAGCGATGATTTTGTTTGGACAGCGAGATTTCGATGAAATTTTTCGGTCGTATATGGGTTCTCTCGGCACAGTCCTTTATGTGAGATTTGACGATCCTGCAGCTGGGCATGTTGTCAAGTTTCTCTTGTCAACTCCACGTTAGACGTTGGGGTCGTAGTTGCTGCATGGCGTAGTTAATGCAGCTCAGTTTGGTTGGTGGATTTGAATTGCACTAGTTTCCCTCTCGCGATTCGGATGCCAAAACAGAGGATTTCTGCCAAAAGGGAGAAACTTTGCTACGAGGATTGACCACGTTCGTTCTTCCCAGGGAAGCTCGTGAGAGGACATCGTGAAGAATTGCAGGTCTTTCACAGTCTGTATTTCACTATGAAATCTTTCTCCATGGGTTTCCACTGCACCATTGACCCACCCTTGATTGCAAATCAATACATCAACATGCCCAGCTTTGTCCACCACTTTCTTTATCTCTTCGAAATTCCGCACATCTACACTGAAAATCCTTATCTCTTACCCAATAGAACTCTCTACATATTCCTTAGCTTCTTCTAGCCAGCTAGCATTACGTGCCAAGATCGAAACTCGGGTGCCTTCTTTTGGCGCCATGTGTGCCAAAGCTAACCCAATTCCGCTTGAGCCTCCGCTGATGAAAACATGGTGACCTTTAATCGAAACCTTAACTGGTCTAAGTTGCGCAATCCACCATAAAAAATGATTAAGAAAACCGGGCAAGCTAATATAAGGAGCCAAAGGAAACTGTGGATGGCCATTGACAAACGTTGCAGGTTTACGACCCAACTAGGAACGGTGCCTATTACTATTACTTTTAATGAAATCAAAACAAAGATGAGAGGATTTCCATCTTTAGATAACACCCTAAATCCCAACTTAATCGTAAGACCTATTGTAAATACAACAAAGGAAAAAACCTTTTTTTATATTTTTATTGTTATTTCGTTCTGGATTTTTTATTATGCGATTAACATCTAAGTTTGATAACCAACCCCAAATGATCCTCCCTTCTATATGAAATTCCCATCGTTTGCTTTTATTTGAGGACATTTGATGGATTAGATACATTTGATGCAAACAAATGGATGCCCAATCTGGTGTTTAGGGTTTGTATGATGGAAATTAGGGTCAAGCTTCTCCTTTTTCTATGCCTTCTTAGAGGTCGCTGCTGGTAGTGGTCTTGGGATTAGCTTGTTAGATTTGGAAAGGTTTCTCAACTGAATTGCTATCATCAGGTTCTTAAAGATTGGTCATATGAATATATTTAGGATGAGAAGGTGGCGATTTCGATCCCTTGGAAACCCTCTGGATTTTTTTCCTTGATGACCTTGTTGGCTAAAGGCTCTGCAGTTGTCTCTACTGAAGCCTTTGTTTAAACCATCGACTTGTCAAGAACTACAATAAAAATGACACCCAAGAACAAAAAAATTAAGATCTTGGCAGATAAATCGAAAGCGGGCATAGGAGTATCAAGATAATAACGGTTGAATTATTAGGGTTAAGATTATCCTTATGGAAGTGCGTTTATGTCAACGTCTTTCCTTTTATACCCACCCTTCATTGTTTTCTCATTGCATTATTTAGCGTTGGCATAATTTGTAATGAGCAAATGGAATGTGGATAATTATTAATGTTTGATTTGTTTTTAGATTTAGATTAAAGGTACTTTTCAATGTTCCAAGTGTTCTCTTACTATTTTTGAAAATCAGAAATTTTATTGATAAAAATCGAATTAATGCAAGGAGATCTAAAGGAATGCAATGGAGGAGAGTGCCATGGTTAATCTAGTCTGTGATCTGGTGTATCTAACCTCCACATGAAGATGTATCCACGCCTCCACATAGATCAAAAGTACATCCATTCCTCCACACATATCAAAGGTGTATCCAGCCTCCATGTAGATCTCCTATGTTATCGTGGTAAAAGCTATTGTTGGTTTCTTTTTTTTGTATTCTTATAATTTTTCATTTCTTTTGAATTTCTAGCTAAATTTAGGCTCTTTTGCAATAATGGGCTAATAATTCCTACCATGGCCAATTCCTCTGTTCTAGCTAGTAAATCCCCTTGATAGAACCATTGGGTGGGTACGATCACAATGGTATGGTTTTTCAACAATACAAGGCATGGTAGATGATGCTAATGAACCCATTGATTCTACATTTATACCCCAAAACCTGACCGTAACCCCTTAAATTAAGGAACATGAAACCCCATTCATTTCTCTTTGAAGGGTTAATGCAAACTCGTTTCACTTGGGAATCATTGGAGCTTGAGTAATAGTCATATCTTTGCATCAACACTCTAATTACATTGAGCAATGCTATAATCATAAAGTAGGGAGGGGAAGATAAAAAAGTGTAGTATAACAATCGATTTAAAACTTATAATAACCATTTTACTGTTGGTTTTAACTAATGGTTTTGAGAGAAATGGAATGTCCTTCCATGGGGGATGGGATCCCTAATTTCATCCAGCCAAATCCTCCAATGTGATTCCTTGACTGTAGATGCTTTATGCATGGATAAGAAGTCTAAACCAATGGACATGAACATTAATGGATGTTGCATTGGGTTTTCAATTTCTTTGATTCGACCAATTCACTAGAAATATCATCCATACACCTAGCTCCTTCCACATCAACATTAAAGCTTGTTAATGAGATACATTACAGTCAGTAACTTGTTGCTACCTAAATAGAGATGCAAAACTCGTAGCCAAGTTATCTAAATATTAGCGACTTATGGTTATTCACATAAGGTTATCTAGATCTTGGAAACTTATGGTTATCACTGGAATTTGAAATATCGACTCTACGATTGGGCTCAGTTGAAAAGTTTAATGCACACTTCATTAGTTTAATACGTTTTGACCTCCTTTACTTAGACAGTTTCGTAAATTGTTAACAACCACAACTAAAATGGAAGCATGATTGGCAACTAAAAGCTTGGAATTCCTGCAGTATGTGATACCAACCAGTACAACCTACCCTATGAATATACTTTTGTTTGATTCTGTTGCACAAATTTTGATAGTTGTGTGCATGGTTTTGGTATATTTAATCTATCTCCACCATACACCATATCCAAATCTATCGTTTTCATTGTATTTGGTACTCTCACGCTGATATCAATATTTAACTAAAATGTTTCTTTTTAATTCTTCATTCACGATCTAGCTTGATTAATTTTTCTTTTTGTTTTGTTCCTGTTTTTGCAGCTCATCGAAAAGAACAAGATGGTGCAAGAATGGACATTGTGCATTCAAGTGAAATGTTATCCAAACCCTGGACATGAAACAATTGAATATGTCTTGCGCAACAATGTTTTGAATGAGGTTATCTACGAAAAAATGTTGAAATGTTGTAACTTCAAAGGATATTCTAAATGTATTTTATAGGTGCACCCCAAGGGAGATGTTATTATTCCTCTGTTGGGATGTTATTATTGTAATTGGTCATCATAGAGTCATGAGGTAAATCCTCCATTGTAAGTCGGGTCATTAGTAGCCCAATGAATATAATATACTATTGTTTTGAGTCTCCATAAGCGAAGTCGGCCCAAGCAGTTTAGTGGGGCCAACTTGTTTAGGGTAAAAGTCAGTTGACTCAAAGTGTATAAATAGAGGAGTTGTGCTTCTCATTAGAACACATACTCACTCACTTAAGTAGCGCATAGGAGAGAGAGAGGGGGGGAGACAGATCAATAAGGAGGAGAATACATGTTTTGGGGTTTTATCTTATTATACAGAGGAAGTTTTGCTGGGTTTTCTTCCCCTTGAGGGTTTCCCAGGATAAATATCGTGTCTATCTTGTGATTGTGCATATGCTACTGTTGTGAATTTGGATTAAACACTAATGATATCTAGCTTAGCATATGAAATCTTAACATGGTATCAGAGCTAGCATGAATAGGACAACTTTCTTGAAGGTGAAACTCTCTGTCCTCTCCCTCTGGAAGAAATTAGGGTTTCTACAAAGTTTGGAATTTGGAAGATCTGCTTACATAGAAAGTTGTGCCTCCCTAGAGCGCATCTATTGAGCCCAGGATCAAATTTTTTGGGTGGTTGAATCTCTGGGAAATCCAAACCCTAGTTTGGCCCTAAACCAAAAAACTGCGGAAATTAGAACCTCGCAAGTAATATTTGAAGGTTGAATATTTGGGATCTCTAGAAATCAAGTGGACCAACCAACTCTCCTTAGTCAAGTGCATCTCTTGGTAAGGTCAGCTTTCCATTTTGAGAAATTTCAATTTTTAGTGACCTCTTATATATGATGGCCCCAAGCACTAAGCTTGAGGATAAACTGGAAGGCATAGAAAACTTCATAGCATGGAAGTATAGGAGTGGTCTCATTCTTAAAGAGAATGGCCTTAAGATGTACATCAAGGATGAAGTTGTAGAAGCAAAAGACGATGAAGCTAAGGAGAAGCATGAACAAGACCTAATCAAGGCAATGCGGATCATTGTTGATTCTATTAAATATCACTTGATCCCTTAATCCGGATTTATGTGTGAACAAAATGAAAGAACAGATGCAGAATCATAATCACAGACATTTTGCAAAGATAACAAAGATACAGTAAACGCATATTCTATTAAATGGCAGAAATAGAACATACTGTAATACAATAGCTAGAATGTTGGTAGCTATCTCTGAGAAGAGATGTGACTGCTACGCTCATCCATGCAAATCTGAATACAAAATGAGGCCAAAGGGGCCTATTTATAGTAAGAACGAGGGTGAGAACCCCAAAAGTCCAAAACATAACCCTAGAAGATGAACCGTCATAAAGTTTGTGACCCCAATGTGGTAAGTTGAACAATCAACTTCTCGGGGTCATAACTTTTGCATACGATCTCCAATTTAGGCACTCGATAGCTCATTGGAAAGATCTATTCGAGATTTACATCTCTTAAAAGTGAATATCAACTTCAAAATAGACTCTTATGTTTTGGTGGTTTGATTCCGGAAAAACATCGTTTAAGGCCTCAAAACGACTCCTGAAGTTTGGGACCCAAAAAACTGTAGAAAAATAACTAGGAAACTGCCACAATGGATAATTGTTTTGAGCTAGTGGAATAGGTGGGTGGCCATCGTTTTCCATCTGGATCAATCCTCCCTACTTAGGAATCAATGGTATCTATTGCGTCAAATCTCGTATCATATCTCAAATTATGTGTTGAGTTGATCTCCTGGTGCAACATTCGCTGAAGTGAAGAGGTTGCTTTTCTTTGGCATCCCGAGAGGGATGTGATTATTGTGTGGATGATTTGTTTTTTGATGAGCACCTTGAATGTGTGGCCTTGCATCATAGAGGTACTTGGATGGATGAGGAAACAATGACTATGTTTTATTCTTGTGTCTGATGAGCATAGATACATTGTGTTGAGGGTGTGGAGGTAATCTTATGTTCTCCTTCAGACACAATTGTGAAGAGGAATAATTTTCCGATGTGGGAGCTTATATTCCTACCTTGCAAGATTGTGTTAGGTGCAACTGTCTCTGGTATCTGCTAGAGTTTTCCTCCCAAAGTAACAATGACACTATGAGGTCGTGACTCATATACAACATGACGCTTCCACATGTATGGTTGTCCTAAGAGAACATCACAGACTTCAAGTGGGGCCACATCACACAATACCTCATCTTTGAAAGGCTTGATTCCATATGGTAGGAAGCATTGTTGAGTAATGTGGATACCTCATTCTTGGATTATCCAATCGATGTGGTAGGGTTGTGGGTGTGGTGTTGTCGGAAGCTCCAATCTCTTGACGACTTCTACTAAGATCATGTTCTTGGCTATCGTTGTCAACAACAAAATGTAGAGGCATTCCCTTCACCCACATTTGTGAGTGGAAGAGGCACTCCTCTGCCCTGACTCTTCATGATCCTTTGTTTGAATATGTGTGGTAGCAACACTGGCAGTGGGGTCTGCATCAATGATCTTCTTGCCATGGTCTGTGGTTGTGGCATTGGGTTTTGAATCGGAATTAGGATCTAATTTTGAAGATTTGATCTCGGCCACCAATGACTGCTTTGAGTGACATTCATCAGTGTTGTGCCAAGGGCTTTTATGAAATTTGCACCACTTCCCGGTGTCCTTCTTTGTCTTTCCATTCCCCTTCTTTTCTTGTGGCGGGGACTGGTTATCATTTCCTTGTCTTGTGTTTTGAGGGCCATGGTTTCCCTTGCCTTGCTTTTGCGGTGGGTTTATAGGTCCAGAGTCTCGCTTGTTCTTTTGTCGAAATTTCTCCTCAATTTTGACAACATACCGATAGGCAGATCCAAGTGAAGAGATGTCAAGGAATTCCATGTCAGTTCGGATGTACCGATGTAGACCACTGCGATATTTCAATATTAGGCACCATTCGGAGTCCTTGATACCCAGCTTTGTGCACAAGTTATGAAAGTTGTTGGTGTACTCTGACACCGTCTAGTCCCTCTCTTGACACAGGATGGTCCATTTGGTGTACTGGTCATCATAGTTTCCCATAGGGTAATACTGTTCCTTGACCACATCTATGAAAGAGCCCCAAGTGGGATTTGTCTCAAACATTCCAGACTCGTCTAATGAGTTTTGCTCCCAATAAGTACCCCACCAATTTTGGACATGGGGGACTGCCTTAAGGAGAGGAAAGGTGATCTTTTCCCTGTCGAAGAAATTGTGCACAGAGAAATACCCTTCTAGAACATTCAACCAATTATCTAGGGAATCTGCATCGATCTGGCCTTCAAATAAAGGAATATCAAAGTTAACTTGTACCTTGAAGAGAGTTGCATCCCCGAATCGATTGCTCGTTGAAGATGCACTTGCCGCTGGGGGCATTCGTAGAAGGATTTGGATGAAACTATCCATCATCTCGTTACTCTGTCGCTCGAGGGCTTCCTCGAGCAACGATTTGATAGGATCTTCCGCTTCATTGTCTCTCTTTTCCTCTACCATGGGAGATCATTTGGGATGACGAGAGTGATAAAGTGAAACCAGTTTGAGACCAAACTCTCTATACCCATACCTCGTCGGGACATGCGCCGAGAAACAATCAAAGAGCAGATTGCTCTGATACCACTGATCCGGATTTGTGTGTGAACGAAATTAAAGAATAGATACAGAATCATAATCACAGACATTTTTCAAAGATAATAGAGATACAATAAACACATATTCTATTAAATGGCGGAAATAGAACATACTGTAATACAATAGCTAGAATGTTGGTAGCTATCTCTAAGAAGAGATGTGACTGCTACGCTCATACGTGCAAAGATAAATACAAAATGAGGTCAAAGGAGCCTATTTACAGTAAGAATGAGGGTGAGAACCCCAAAAGTCCAAAACATAACCCTAGAAGATGAGTCATCATAAAGTTTGCGGCCCCAATGTGGTAAGTTGAACAATCAACTTCCAGGGGTCATAACTTTTGCATACGATCTTTGATTTGGGCGCTCAATAACTCATTGGAAAGATCTATCTGAGATTTACATCTTATAATTATGAATATTGATTCTTTAACAGACTCATATTTGATAGTGGTTTGATGCCAAAAAAACGTTGTTTAAGGCCTCAAAAGGACTCCAGACGTTTGGAACCCGAAAAACCGTAGAAAAATAACTAGGAAAATGCCACAATGGACAATTGTTTTGAGCTAGTGGAATAGGTGGGTGGCCACCAGTTTCCATCTGGATCATCCCTCAAGTGTCATATAAGAATACACCAAAGCAAATGTATGATGCACTTTCCAGAATGTATGAGGGAAGGCCCACCAACAGAAAGATGAATTTGAGATCATCTCAATTGAAGGGCACCAAGATGAGTAAAGGAGAATCAATTCAAGATTACTTCACAAGGGTATACCAGTTCAGGGAACAACTAAGTGTTATTAGAGACACCCTCAATGAGGATGAACTAGTGATGATTTCTCTCAATGGTCTCACTAGACCTTGGTATTCATTCATACAGACTTTGTGTGCCAGAAAAGAAAGTATGAAGTTTGACATTGTATGGGAAGATTGCATTCAAGAAGAAGCTAGAGTAGCTAACAGATAAGCTCTACTCATAGAAGATGATCAAGCTCTATCCATCCATACTAAATGAAGAAAACAATCAAACTTCAAGAAGAGTAGTCATAAACCTTCAAAAAATAAATTTCAAAAGAAAAGAGTAAACAATCAGAAGAAAGATTACTCAAAGTATCAATGCTACAACTGTCATAAGACAGGACACCTTGTCAGAGAGTGTCCATCACCAAAGAAGAACAACAACAAAAGACATCATGCTCATTTAGTTGAAGATGAGGATGAAGAAGAAATACCTCGAAAGAGACTAGCAAAAGAAGAAGTTGTAGAAGAATATGTACTATTCTATGCACTCTTTGGGTCTGTAACACGTGGAGAAGATACATGGCTTATTGATAGTGGTGCTTCAAAGCACATGACAGGGAAGAAGAAAACTCTATCAAGACTTGAAGAAAATATCTCTCCTTAAAATGTATCATTAGGAGATGACTATCAATATCCCATCAAAGGTACTGGTGAATCAAGCTACAAGCTTGACTATGGGACTTCCATGAAGATGAAGGAAGTATTGTATGTACCAGGTTTGAAAAAGAACTTACTTTCCATCTCATCTCTAGATAAGAAAGGATATAGAGTTGCTTTTATAGATGGACAAGTACTTTTGTGGTCCAATGGAAAGACACTTGAAGATGTTGTGGTCATTGGTGACGAAGAAGGAGGATTGTACAAAATAAAAGGACATCCAGAGATATCCCTTATCCATGATACTACTATCTCAAGTGAACTATGGCATAGGAGGATTTCTCACATCAACTAAAAAGCACTACCCTATGTGAGTAAGGTGGTAACAGGGTTACTAGATCCGAGGATTGATCATGAGGGAACTTGCAAAGGATGTGCAAGAGGAAAGAACATCAAGAATCCCTTTCCAAAAAGTGAAACAAAGACTAAAGGTACGTTGAAATTAATTCATTCTGATGTATGTGGTCCTATGCCCTCCATATTGTTAAGTCACATTTATTGGTTACTATTCAAGAAATACATGGATATACTTCTTGAAGAACAAGAGTGAAGTGTTCAAGAAATTCAAGAGCCTTGATAGAGAACCATTCAGAAAGAAGAATCAAGACACTGAGATCAGGTAATGGTGGAGAATAAATTTCAAAAGAATTTGAAGCATTCTGCAAGGAGGCTGGAATCAAGAGGGAACTAACCACTCCCTACAATCCTCAACAGAATGGTGTTGTGGAAAGAAACAATAGAACCATTATGGAAGCAGTGAAAACAATAATTTATGATCAAGAGCTCCCCATGCACCTGTGGGATGAAGTAGCAAGAACAATCGTATATTTGCAAAATATATTGTCTCACGGCACTCTTGGATTTAAGACTCCTAAAGAAATGTATACATGAAAGAAATCTAGAGTGATCCATCTCAAGATATTTAATTGTCAAGTATATGTACATATTCTGAAAGAGAAGAGAACCAAGTTGGATCCTTCTGAAAATAAGGGAATATTTGTTGGATACTGTGAAGTCTCTAAAGCCTTCAGGATATACATTTCAAGATTCCATCATATCGATATTAGTAGGGACGTAACATTTCATGAAGAGACGACTCTTAAGAAATCCAGAAGGTGTCAGCTTGAAGAAGTACATGAAGAGGATGTACCTCCCATAATGGTAGAAGTTGAACCCTCTCCTGAAATAGTAGCATTTGAAGATCATGATATGCTAGAACCTCAAGAACCCCCTACTATGGATATATCTCGAAAGAGAAATCATACAAGAAGCAGCGAGATATGGAGCTCAAGAAGGCTCCACAAGAACAAGCAAAAGATCAAATCCATACTCTTGTTATGTAGCTTTGATGTGTGACCTTGTAGATCAAGAACCCACCAGATATGAGGAAGCTGCATAGAAGAAAGAGTGGGTGGAAGCAATGACGGAAGAATACCAATAAATAATGAAGAATGATGTTTGGGATATAGCACCCAAACCAGAAAATAAGAGTGTGGTATCTTCGAAATGGATCTACAAGATAAAACATGTTGTTGATGGAAGTATTGAAAAGTACAACAAAATATTTTTGGCTAGAGGATTCCCTCAGAAGAGGGGATTGATTGTGAAGAGACATTTGCTCCAGTAGTAAGGTACACTTCCATCAAAACCATCATGGCACTTGCTTCCATGATGACATGGGATCTACACCATATGGATGTAAAGACAACCTTCCTGAATGGTATGATTGAGGAAGAGGTTTACATCGAACAACCATAAGGATTTGAAGTTGAAGACAAAGTGAATCATGTATGTAAGTTGAAAAAGGCTCTGTATGGACTGAAGCAAGATCCTAGAGCTTGGTATGGTAGAATAGATAGCTTCTTGACAAGCTTGGGCTTTACCAAGAGTAAAGTTGATCCTAACCTTTACATGAAGATTATGGATGATGAACCTGCCATACTATTATTGTATGTGGATGATCTTGTTGGAGCAGGGTCTCGCAGCTACAGAAGAAGCTGCTAGATTTGGCGGAAAGATAAGTTTTGGCGGAAAGAAGTTAAGACAGAGCTACGACGCCGTAGCACGTTTCCAGCTGGAGAGCAGAGCCGGAAACCATGAATTTTAAGATAGAAAAGTCAAGAAGGCAATGGTACCTGAGCGACCGAGAAGAGAGAGCTCACCCACTGCATTGAAGGCAGTGGTAGAAGACAGGAGGGCTCAGCGACCCTCATAAAGGAGAAGAAGCAACGAGGCTGAAGCATTGAAGGCGAAGGACAGAAAAGTGAAGCGGTGCATAGTACCCATGATCAGTGCCGGGAAGCATGGAAGACTGCAGAGAGCTGTGGTGTGACGGAAAGCGGCTACCTCAAGTACAGATATGGTCGACTGTCACTAGTTAGGTTTTGGGTTACTGTTGGGACAGGCCCACAATGTTGTAATGGCAAGACCTTCGGGCTGCCTATATAAGAATGTATTTTGTATTGTAAAAGGTTTAGTTGGTTGGTCAGTTGGTTAGTTGGGTCATTCAGTTGTTAATAGTATTTTGCAGACTATTAGACTGTTGTAAAAGCTTAGCTCTGGTTTTGTTACTAGCGGTAGCAATCTTACGGTAACCAGTAGCTGGCTTATAGAATATGTATGTAAAGATCCACAGGGATTGACAGAGAGGGAAGGGTATATTGTACAAGAGTGATATAGAAGAGAAAAGAGATCTAAGAGAGGAGATCTTAAGCTGCATATGCGGTGCAGTAGAACTGTGTTTTACCTTCCCCTGAGCTATAATAGAGAAACACAGTTCTATGGACATAACTCCCATCCTGGGGGTGAACCACGTAAAACCTGCGTGTTTTGTGTTGAATGCATGTGATTGTATTTGCTTACTATTAGGTATTATTTTGCACAAGATTGTGGTTTACAGTTGATGAATGAATGTGTTAACCAGTTCACAGCAATTATAGGAGGATAAACATAAGTTAAAGTCTTTGGCATGCTGTATACGATTCATTCATGCTTTGTGCAAGACAGTCTCTATTGCAGTATTGAATAGCCTTGTATGTTAAGTCTCGCACGTCGACACGAGCCTCGCTAAGTGCGCTGAACCGCGGAGGTAGGATATCACAAAGAGGTGATATTGCACCGACAGAGGAGCTGCAGTGCGCAATACTGCAGGTTAAGGGCTTAGCGCGAGTAGGAAGTTGCGTGTCGTATGGTGCGCGGCGATGCGATAAGGTTGGATATATTGCGGGAGGGAGGAAGTGCGCGCCGCAGGAAAGAATCGCGCAGCAGTATAAAGGAATATCTTGCGGCTAGGAGAGCCGCAAGGCGAGGAACTCGCGTGACGCGAGCAGGAGATGGTGCGACACGCAGAGGAGAGACCTCGCAGCTAGGAGAGTTGTGAGCACCAGTTAGATTGCCTCAGAACCCGGTCCAAGACACTTGAGTCCTTGGCCAACCCATTAGAGTCACTTCGGGTGAGACTTCAAGCCGCTTTGCGGTCTGTCGCCGAAAGGGCCAGTGATCTAGGGGTGTTGTTGGTTGGATATAGTAAACCCGGGTCTGCCCATAGCAGCCAACAGATCTATTTCTGACTGGAAATGGGAAACATATCATAGAAAGCAAGAAGAAGCTAGCCAAAGAATCCTAGATGAAAGATCTTGGATTAATGCATTATTTCCTCGGGCTGGAAGTGTGGCAGAGCCCAGAAGGAAGCTTTCTGAACCAATGAAAATATGCAGTAGAAATCTTGAAAATATTTGATATGTTGGGTTGTAAAGACATCGCCACACCCATGGACACCAACCTAAAGTTGTTATCTGATGAATCATCAGAGTTAGTGGATATGACTCAATACAAACAAATTATTAGGGTATTGATGTATTTGACAAATACAAGGCCATATATATGCTTTTTTGTGAACACCTTAAGTCAATATCTGGTTAAACCTATACGACTTCACTTGATAGTTGCAAAGCATTTGATGAGGTACCTAAAAGGTACGATAGACTTGGGACTTTACTATGGTAGAGATCATGACTACAGATTGTATGGTTATACAGATTCAGATTGGGCAGGAAGTGCCACAGATAGAAAGAGAACCTCAGGTGGATGTTATTGTCTAGGATCCACCCTGATATCATGGTTTAGTAAGAAAAAATCCAGTGTTGCTCTCAGCACAGCTGAAGTAGATTACATAGCATCTTGCTCCGCTAGTTGTGAAGCGACATGGATTTAGAAACCGATGTCATGACTATTTGGCATGGAGTTGGATACCATGGTGATTCTTTGTGACAACCAAAGTTGCATAAAGATGATAGAGAGTCCTATGTTCCATGATAAATCAAAGCACATAGAAATCTGATACTTCTATATAAGGGATATGGTACAAAAGGGATCCATAAAGCTCCAGTATGTGAGTATCGATGAGCAAGTTGCTAATGTGATGACCAAGCCTCTATCGTGATTAAAGTTTGAATATTTATGTGATAAACTTAGTGTAGTCAGAAAATACTTTCCCCGCAAGGAGGAACAATGATGATACTACAAACTTTCCTTACAAGAAGGAATGATGAAGATGTGAAATCTCTTCGGAAAGGAGGAACAAATCGAAGATATGGACTCTCCTCAGAAAGGAAGAACAGGTCGAAGATATGAACCCTCCTCGAACAAAGGGGGAGCAGGTTGATGATATGGATCCTCCCTAGAAAGAGGGAGTGATGAGAAGAATTTCATTGATGACAGTGAAGCTCCAATATGAAAGAGGCCAAGTACGCCTGAAGATGTTGACAAGGTATGGCATTCACTTTTGGATGATAGTATCCTCTATTGAGGATAGTCTTGTAGGAAATAACACTCTATTCCTAAGAGTGGTCCTTACTAGCTAAGGATGGCCCTTCAGACGTTACTCTCACATGGAGAGTACCCACATTGATTTGTGGATACCATACTATAACATTCGCTTGCGAATGGTCCTAGCTTTCACACCGAGGATTTCCTACGATGATTCCTTACAGATGTTAGGGATGGTAGGTGTGGTTGAGATCTGCTTTGCAGATGTTACTCTCACATGGAGAGTATACCTACATTTATATGTAGATGACATAGAATAACACTCGCTTAGGAGTGGTCCTAGCTTTAGTGATGAGGATTCTCTATGAGTCCTTATGGACACCGTACTATAACACTCGCATGGAGTGGTCCTAGCTTTCACGTTGAGGATGTCCTACGATGAGGGTCTACATCTAGGTGCAGTCGAGATATGTAGTTGCAGACAATACTCTTGTATGGAGAGTATGCATACATGTACATGTAGATGTCGTAGTATAACACTCGCTTGGATTGGTCATAGCTCTAACAGGATGAGGATGGTCTATGATGAGTCTTTACGGACGACGGGTCCTACATTCACATGTGAATGATATCTACATTCATCTGTAGACGATTCAGATGGTCGATACTATGGACCCTCCTCGTTAAGGGGGAGTAGGCTGATGGAGGATTGCATCATCCTTGGACCTATGTCCTAAAGTGATAGGGATTGATCATCTCGCAAAGAGATCGTGTGTACTGCAGGTAGCATGGGGGAAAAGGATCGAGAAGATCAAAGTGTTGCTGCAAAGGATCAAGAAGCTCGAAGTGCTGCTGCAAAGGATCGAGAAGATTGAAGTGTTATTGCAAAGGATCAAGAAGATGGAAGTGTTGTTGTAAAGGATCAAGAAGATCAAAGTGCTACTGCAAAGGATCGAGAAGATCGAAGTGTTGTTGCAAAGGATCGAGAAGATCAAAGTGTTGTTGCAAAGGATCGAGAAGATCGAAGTGTTGTTGCAAAGGATCAAGAAGATCAAAGAGCTGCTATAAAGGATCAAGAAGATCAAATTAGTGCTGCAAAGGATCAAGAAGATCAAAGTGTTGTTGCAAAGGATCAAGAAGATCAAAGTGTTGCTACAAAGGATCGAGAAGATCGAAGTACTGCTGCAAAGGATCGAGAAGATAGAAGTGTTGTTGCAAAGGATCAAGAAGATCAAAGTACTACTGGAAAGGATCGAGAAGATCGAAGTGCTGCTGCTAAGAATCAAGAAGATTGAAGTGTTGCTACGAAGGATCGGAAGATCGAAGCGTTGCTACAAAAGGATCAAGTGATCGTCTACTGCAAAAGATGAAGACATTGAAGAGTAATTGTTCTAGTTACTGATGAATGTTGATACTGCTGAAGATGCTCTCTCTCATTACTCCTATAGTTGACGATGATGTTGTCAGTAAAATAACCTTCTAGTTAAGGGGGAGTGTTTAAATATTGTAATTTCAAAGGATATTCTAAATGTATTTTACTGATGTACCCAAAGGGAGATTTTATTATTCCTCCGTCGGGATGTTATTATTGTAATTGGTCATCATAGATTCATGAGGTAAAGCCTCCATTGTAAGTAGGGTCATTAGTACCCCAATGAATATAATATAATATTGTTTTGAGTCTTCTTAGGTGAAGTCAACCTAGACAGTTTAGTGGGGCCGACTTATTTAGGGTAAAAGTTAGTTGACTAAAAGTGTATAAATAGAGGAGTTGTGATTCTCATTAGAACACAGATTCACTCACTTAAGTAGCGCATAGGAGAGAGAGAGAGAGAGAGAGGCCAACAAGGAGGATAATACATGTTTTGGGGTTTTATCTTATACATCTTACAAAGAGGAAGTTTTGTAGGGTTTTCTTTCCCTTGAGGGTTTCCCAGGATAAATACTGTGTCTATCTTGTGATTGTGTTTCTTTCAGTGATTCTACATATGCTACTGTTGTGAATTTGGATTAAACACTAATGATATCTAGCTTAACATATGAAATCTTAACAAAAAAGAGAGATACGTGGAACAACAACGAACAACGAGGCTTACTACATTGCCCTTATAGAAGGGATAAAAACAACCAGAATGTATAGAGCCAATGACATATCTATCTACACCAATTCTGAACTTGTATGTAGCCAAATGAAAGGATTCTACCAAGTCGGAAAATGGGAATTTAAAACCGCTTCATGTAGAATCAAGAACCATTGCTGCCAAATTTCATTTTTTTACAATCAACCACCATTCAGATATTAATAGGATGTCAGTTGATCTACCGGTTGACAAAATGTCAACTCCAAGGGGGGTGTGAAAAATGAAATGGTATCAACATCTGTTGCAGCAAATTTTAGGCTTGCACATTGTTACACATCTCTGATATGTGTATGTTTTGTTGTTGTAATTGTTTTGGTCACTCATGGTGTGGCTTTTTCAATAAAGAACAATGTTTTCCCCACGATGCAATACATTAAATGTGTATTTATAAATGTGTTGTACTCATTTTTCTCATTCATTGATCATCCATCTATGATATTATTATTTGCATATGTCATTTTGAAATATTTGTTGTATATGCCTAATCCAAGTTGATTGATCTTGCATATGTCATTTTGAAATATTTGTTGTATATGCCTAATCCAAGTTGATTGTTCAATGGATCTAGTTATAGGTGTGAATTTAGCCTATCTGTGGCCAACCATACATTTATTCATAACTATACTAATCTATCTTATCCAGCCTAACACAATGAAGGTTTGAAATATTTTGCAATGGAATCGCTCCTATCTTAAGGTAGAATTTAGATTCTTTAGATTTCAACTTGAGATTTTGGTGCTAATATCTATTAGCATAAGTTATTTCAACCAAATAATATCAAATTTATGACCTTTAATATTTTTTAATATGAACATAATTTTCAAAAAAATTATACTCCCCAATTTCGAGCAAAAGAAAGCCAATTCTAGAGGCACTTAAGACCTTCGTAAGTACTCTGGTAAATATTGAAAGAGTATGTATTGTCTATGCATGAATAAATGAAAAATAAGGATGAGTTGGCTAGTCCATTAGGTATGTGATGGGTTACAAGTTCTAAAACATCACAAGAATTCGCCACATTAACATAGTTGCATACCTTCAAGGAGTTTTTAATCTAGGTAGATCACTAAAAATACAATGATTTATCCACTTGGCCGCAACCATCTTGACATTATTTGACTTACAATTTGGCACTTATAACATGAACTTTTACTACATTCTAAAGTAAAAACAAGAACAAGAAGAAACTACTATGCATTTTACTTTCCTACAAGTGCAACTTTCTTCTTTTGCATACAAAAGGTTTTGGAACACATCAAGATACACTTTTGGCTTTTCAACATCATTCTTAGATAGAAGTGCAAAAATGGATAGAGCATGCAAATTAACTAAAGTAAAAATGATAGCTGGTGAGTAATTTACAGATATGAAAGAAGGGAGAAATTAAAAAACAAAATAGTTTAGAGTATTTAAGAATGCATCAATGCTTCACCTGATTATTTGTTGTTATGAAAGAGATAAAACATATTAAGAAAAATCATATAAATTTATTTAAACAATGTATTTGAGTGGGGATGGGAAAAAGTAAACAACCAATACTCACTAACATCCATCTGCATCTTAATGTAGTGCCACATCCCGTACATTTTTTCAAGCAATAGTGTAGCTATTTGTATGCATCTTAAAATGATAGATTCATTTGCAAATCTGAAAATGTACAACATAAAGTAGTTGTAAGGTGTATATTTCTAATATTAAAGAAAGTACACTCCAAATTAAACACAAGATAATAACCATTCCAGCTAATATTGGATTTGCTCTTCCTGTTAAGGAGCAATTTATATATAAATGACCATCCCCAAGAGCATACTCGATAAAACAATTGCAGAATACTGAAAATAAATATACTGTTTGAAAGCATTAAGTCTGGATAAGTAGATTGTAACACATTGACCTCAATTGATGGCTTCCCAACAAAACAATGATGACAAATTTTCAAGCTAGAGCCATGTATGCCAACATATCCATTGATATATTCCAGACAACACCCAACACATGACCTATGTAGATGTTATAAAAGTAGCTACAATTCATGCATTCCTGGCTAGTTGCAAGCACTGTTAAAGCATAGGAGTCTTGTGAAGATCATAAACACTCTCACAACTACTAATACATAAAAGAAGCCTCCCATTAAGTTCATATCCAAAATGTGTGATACTACAACTTCCAAGGAACTTGGATTTCTCTCCTCAGAAAGTCTACCAAAAACAAAAAATCAAAGACTTCACCATTGAAATAATATGAGCAGTATCGTATCCACTGAGATTCTTGCTTTCCATAGACTTCCATATCAGTATGTTCAAGCAATAGTCATAAAACAAGAAAGTTAGTTGAGTAAACTGAGAAACCCATGCAGAATTAATGTTTTCTTAATTGGATTCCACTTCAATCTGAGCTCCAATAGTATTCAACCCAAAAATGTTGATTCAATTAAATAAATATAATATTCCCTAGTGTCTGACAAAGCTTCTGCATAAACCAGGATTGTTTGAATTCACATGAATGTAGTATAAAAACACTTATGTGGTACAAAGTAGGGTTTCAAAAATCAATACAGATAAACCCACATAAAGAACATTCATGAATTATGCTCCAATGGCAGACTTTTGATTTTTACACCACCTAGAAAAGATATAGTGACCATGATTGCACCTAGATACTCATTTACATATCATTTAAAATTTCTTTACCTCCATCTACACCGCTGAACAATATCTGATGAAAACTACAATCTTGATAGAATGCCTAAAAAAAATGGAACACAAGTGACACATTTTACTGCCAAGACGCTACCAGTATCATGGTATTCTTGTACACAAAAAATTTGTAGACATAAATTAGTACAGTGTACTTCATATTGTTCTTATATTCCAATTGAAATACCTTGAGGGTGGTTCCGATCCTTGGTTTCTTAAGTTTGGATGTGATCCGATAGTTCCATTATCTGGTGGAGGTCCAACACCCCATTTCCCTTCTGACTCTAAAGGCTTAATAACATGAACTCATCCATCTGTCATTCCAAGCGCAAATTGATTCGGTTTGAATGGATGTGATGCAATGACTAGAGGACAGACATTGTTGTTGCTTAAATAACCAAACAACAAATTAAACCATAATATGACCTCTCAAAAGACAAATCTAAAGAATAGATGTATCAACCTTGAATGAAAGAGCCCATTTACATGTTCATTCACCATGGTAAATATGCAGAATATGCAATGCAACAGTGTGGCCTCAAGTTTTCTGCATCAAATACTCCAATTGCACCATCACAAAAGCTTGCATAAACTAGGAGGTTGTCACATGAGTATATAGCACTTGAAATAGGAGCAAATAGAGAATCATGAGGAGACCACTACAATGCAAACATGTAACAAGGTCATCCAATAAGATACAAAAAATAAGTGACATATATAAATGTATATGTTTGGATTCAAGACTACTTAAAAGTGCTTACGGAGCGCAAGCTATCCAACTTGGAAGCTTCATATATAGCAAGATGGATCTCATGCAAAACCAACAACTGAACTTGATCATTATGAAACTGAAATCTTGTATCCCCAACCATTGGTGATGATCTTCCTGGTTGTATTGTTACATATTTTTACTTTTGCTTGTCCCATCCATCGATGCCCTAGAGACATAATTGCCAAAAAAACATTTGGTTGTGAGAAGATAACATTTCTACTCCAGTAAATTTTTGCAAACTTTAAAATGAGATTCACAAAATCAAACTACATACAACAATAAAAGAAACCATGTACCTGGGAATCAGCTCCAAAAGATACCAACACATTCAAAGAATGTGAAAAATCTAGGCCTGTGATTTTCTTTTGGTGACCCTTGAGCTTTGTTTTCACCTGTAAAAATTGAGGCAAGTTCGGAGCATGCTAGTTAGAGGTCATTTTGGTCAAAGGGAACGATGAAGAAAATTGATGAAGAAATTTAAATTCAAAGATATATTCAAAGGAAACACCTCATCAACTCAAACATTGTATATCTGAATTGATGAATCCTCCATGCCAATTGCTATGATGTTGATGCTATTGTCCTGGGGGTGGAAAGCCATAAAAGTGGTTGCAGGTGGAGGTGGCATGAAAGTTGTCATGGCCTGCAATAAATCACTAATTAGTATGCCATTAAACCAATGGTTTAAACTTTAGATAAATTGGTAGCCTTTGACTTCTTAGTCTATAGTGACGAACACTGTACACAAACCTTCTATAGTGATATTTAACTGAACCCCATTCCAACTTAATTTGAAAGTTGAAAAGCACAAAATTTATATTCACAAGTAATACTTTAGACTAAAAATCACTAAGCAGACTAATGTACCAAAAATGAAATCATGTGTCTCATTAGAAAAGTGGAAAAGAAACTGATCTTTAGGTAAAAGGGAGTCT
Organism: Pseudotsuga menziesii; assembly: GCA_001517045.1. Classification (NCBI taxonomy): domain Eukaryota; kingdom Viridiplantae; phylum Streptophyta; class Pinopsida; order Pinales; family Pinaceae; genus Pseudotsuga; species Pseudotsuga menziesii. Next base: position 829,773 of record LPNX010057347.1, on the reverse strand, counting down.
CACCTTAAATGTCATCATATTGAATAAGGAGACCTTGCCACCAGAAGCATACATCACATAAGAATCATTATTAGACAATGCTATGCAAGAAACAATTTCTTCCAGATTTGTCTCACTGATGTCATTTGTCATAACAATCCCACTAGCCGGCTGTCACATCTGTGGTGGAATACTCGTTGTAGACTAGAATAAAATACCAACTCTTAATGTCTCTTCAATGATTACTACATAAAACACAACTACAAATTATATATTTAGAAGTTATTTAAAACAACTATTGCTAAAGAACCCCATCTTTCCAGAGGGATTATGGTCATTCCGTTGCCATTTACATAGCTTATGAATAGCATTTGATGCCAGTGCCAAAACAACAACACCTGAATTGGTGTAAATTAGACTTACTACCTGCAAGAAATAGTACATTACTTGTTTGGATCAATATAAATAGAATTCATAGTACACAAAACAAATACAATTGCAATGTATGTCAACCTTTAGTGTTTTCTGTAATATGAGGATGATATCATACGTTACTTCCATGTATTGCATCAGGCAACCTGAGAGACCTACACTGACCTGGATCAGTGATGTCAGTCAATTTCCAGTTCTTTTTCTTGTCTATAACCTCATCTAGAAGCCTTGGTTTAACATCTGGTGTCTGATTGTTGTCTAAAAAATTATGCACACATGTTGTCTTGAGTGTAAGATAATTGTAAGAATCCATGGATCATATTATCCTATTTCTATAAAGCATATGCCAAAATAACCAAGAATGGATAATACAACATTTGAAAGAAACTATCCTACATGGAAAGTATCAATATCTGGAGTCTAGAGTGAAAATTTATCTATATGTGACAACCTAAACTGTATTGAGCAATGTACCTGGCTATGCCCTTCTTCATGCTTGGCCAATTAAACCCTCTCTTGATAGTTGACAGAGTCTTTAGGTAACCGAAGTGACTTGCATAAGGCCTAATATACCTTTTCCAACCAACCTTTACCAGGATAAACCTTAATCAAGTATTTCACATGCATATCCACCAGATCCATAAAGGAGCCTTCATGTCCTAACTCTAAATAATGAACCAACAAAACCTTGCACAACAACCTCATGGAGTTAAGACCAATACCAAATAATGTATGGTGATTTCTCAATGTTTGTCTCTTTGAAATTCAACAAAGAGAGAGATCTAAGGTCATTTATCATTGATTAGTTTTCATTATGCTAGCAATACTAAATAAACCCTTCACAACTTATTACAAATTAGCAAGATTCACATAGAGCAAAGGATTGAGTTAGTTTGGATCTACAATTTATTATTCCAAAATGATAACAGAAAAGGAAATAGAAGAAAATCAATTGGGCATTAAAAATTTTCTCACGCATGAACCAAAGTTGCCAAATAAAAAAACCCCTTACAATTTTGAAAAATTACTAATTTAAAGTGGAAACTCCAACCAAAGAGGCCAAACAAATCTCATTGATGTTAATAACCCACATTAAAATGGTGATATGGAGGAGTGTTAGGGTTTTAAAGCATCCATTAATGCAATCATAACTCAATTACCAATGAAGGCCCTCAAATAAAATTTATGTCACTCGCAAATTGGAGGTAGCGGATAAGAAGGGAGGGTTGAATAGGCCTCAAAGGAGTCAATGATATAATCCAAATATCAATATTGTGCAAGCATTTGGAATGTATCTATATGTGACAACCTAAATTGTATAGGAGAAAATTCTTACAAAGTTGGTCATCGACACTGCAGGTGGAAGTCTCTCTGAACATTCTATAGCACCAGGAATGGAACCAGGTGCAGTGACTGCAGGAGGCATGACATTCACAATTGAACTTTGCATAGTAAAAATGACCTAGTTAGAGTTTAAAATTTATCATTTATTAGCAGTGCATGTATATAGTAAATGTGCATGGTAGCAACAATTCACTTTTGTTGTCATTTTCTCTGGTGGCACCCTCATTCCCTCGAAGGATCTACTCTCCAACATAAGGTATAGCAAATGAGATAGAATATACAAAATTGAAGAAAAGTAAAACCCAGATATACATAAAGAAACTCAACAAACTAAATGCCATTCCAAGTTAATATTACCGCGTTCCATCATCACTGTAAGCCATTGTAGTGCACCAAAGGCCAAGAGCATTATAGTCAACCCTATATCCCGCAAGGCCATACAACCAAGCTTTAATATTTCCATCAATAGTTGTAGAAAAAATAAACTGCATACAAACAAACAGTCATAACCTATCTATTTTTAGTGTAATAAAGTATTTCCGACTTGGGAAAAAACTCATAGAAAGCCAAACATCAAACAAAAGTAGAATCTTCACCATAACTTCAAACAATTAAAATTTCATACTACTCAACTGCAATGCACATAATTGTTCAGGTCTCGAGGAACAAAGTACCTTGATATTTTCTTTCTAATGAGGACAAACATAATAGACATGCGCTTCATAACCTTCAAATGTGTATTGTTTCCTACCACTTACTGTATCCCACACCTACAAGCACAGAAAAAAGCAGTTTTTCTTCTTTTCATATACAAAAAATTAAATGACAACAATTAGAATGTGTCTTGGCATATTTGATAAACCATATTACCTTGATGGTCTTATCATCCCCACATGTAATTATGCAGAACTGCGAGGTAGGGTGCGAAAAAGCAATATCATATCTTCTTTTCATTTGTATCTCTTCTCTTTTTGTCTTTTTAAATTTGACTTTCCAAATTTGACATCTGGATTATTTTCTGCAATTTGGCAAATCTACAAAAGTTGGAACTTAAAAAATAGATATATATCCAAAGGATATCATCACAAAGTTCATATTCGATTTGTACAAAATTATCAGAACGCAACCTAACAAAAATTATTTGCTTTGTTTGTAATAAACCATTAACCTAGCAAAACAAAATCATTTTAATATTCTTCATGAAAAATGAAATAGGGAGCCCTAAAAATCTTCTTTTGTATATTGTTCTACTTGTAGAAAATTGGAAGATTGTAGACCATCTTTCTTCAAACCCCACCAAAAATCCAAGAATTTAAAAGAGTAAAGTTTTTCTATAAATGGAACTAGCTCACAAAATGTCAATTGTGCAGTTAGACTTGCAAAATATCAAACAACAATCTATTGCAGGACGAAGGATATGCATTAAAACAACTAATAACAACATAAAATGTTGCTCAATGAGATGATCTTATAGCATAGATTCTAGATAATAAAAAAACACTAATGTTAATGGGAAAAACAGTGATACAAAGCTATCTTACATTTCAACGCACATCAAGTAGTTTAAAGTTACCTTTGGTGATGCCATTCTCAAGTGATACCAACACTCAAATTATTTCACTTGTATGTTAGCATGTGGTATTGCATTTGTAGAACTAATTTGCTATCTCTTTGCAAAGTGAGCTTTTTCAATCAACCAGACATGTTCAATAGGAAGATGGCCTTGCATATCCCCATGGCCTTGGATTGGCGCCAAGAACAGGGACTATTGCACATATGGACACATCAACACACCACACGTTAAAGAATGACAATGCATAAAGGGTATTTGACAAAGAATTCAAAACATAGAATTTTCCAAAACTTGCAGATATCCAATTGGAGAATTGTGAACCACTCGAGCATGTTTGGAAATAGGACAATCCCTCAATAAACTACTTGTATTTATAATTAAAAAAATGAAAAAGTCACTATAGACAGTATTGGCATGTAAAGAGAGATGGGTATGCAAAATTTGATTAGACCAATATGAGAGTTTCATCAAACCTACATGGAATAGTAAGAAACATTGGATGCCCTTGCATATCCCCATGGCCTTGGATTGGCACCACGAAAAAGGAGTGTTGCACCTCTGCACACATCAACACATCACATGTTAAAGAATGGTGATGCCTAAATAAAGGGTAATTGACATAGAGTTCAAAAGATGGCAAAAAAAATAGTAACCCAGTCATGTAAAAAAATCGATGCGTTGGCAATGGTGTTGAAAGCATAGCATTTTGCAAACCTTGCAGATCACTAATAGGGGACTTGTCAAGAAGCTGGGTATGTTGCATCTCCCCATGGCTTTGATTTGACTCTAGAGGGGTGGATTGTTGAACCTCTACAAACTTGAACACAACAAATGGATATGAAACATTTGTTATTTCAAAGAAATTGCTTTCAAAACATGTGAAAAGTCCATTGAAATGTACCTTGCATGGCAGGAAAGTTTGGATTCCCTTGCATATCCCCATGGCCTTGGATTGGCGCCATGAAAAAGGAGTGTTTCACCTCTCCACACATCAACACATCACAATTTAAATAATGGTGATGCCTAAATAAAGGGTAATTGACATAGAGTTCAAAAGATGGGAAAAAAAACAGTAACCCAGTCTTGCAAAAAAATCAATGTGTTTGCAATGGTGTTGAAAGCATAACATTTTGCAAACCTTGCAGATAACTAATTGGAGACTTGTTAAGCAGTTGGGCATGTTGCATCTCCTTATGGCTTTGAGTTGACGCTAGGGAGTGGATTGTTGAACCTTTGCAAACATGAACACAACAAATAAATTGCTTTCAAAACATGTGAAAAGTCCATTGAAATGTACCTGGCATGGCATGAAAGTTTGGATGCCCTTGCATTTCCCTTTGACTTTGTATTTTTGCCACCATTGTGGAGTGTTTCACCTCTGCAAATATAAAGAAATCACATGGTAAATAATGGTGATGCCTAAATATACTAATCTAAATACATTACTCTCGTCGATCTTTGAAACTAACCTGGGACCATAGATAGTTCTTTCTTTGTTGGAGGACGTCCTCGTCGATTGAAGTAGTGAAAATGAAATGGTTCTTCTTCCAATGTAGGGACATTCAAATTAATTTCCATTCAACTGTGTTTTTTTCTTCTTCTTTGTTTATCTTTAGGGCTTAGGAAACTCTTCTTCCTCTTCAAAGACATGTCAAGAGCATCCACCCCAACTGTGAATTCAAAATCCATAAGGTGTTGCTTGTTGGCCTCTTCCAACATTTTTTTCACCATAGTAGTCAATTGTTTCATCTTGGTTAATGTGGTAGGGGGGCTATTTTGAATCAACTACAAGCATCTAAACAACTCCTCTCTAGCAAAATGAAGTACCTTTGCATCTGCATCAACACTATCAGTGGCCACAAGATCAGTGTTGACATCTACACTATGGTTGTGGGGGTCTATAATTATGTCATGAAGCTCATTAAATGTGTTATCCATTGCATCCTGATGACATAATGGTTCTAAATTGCTTGAGTTGAAATATAACCAATTGACCTTTATGGCATGCTTGCAAATATTCTCACGAATAGACCATGGGCATTCGCACACTATAAAATCTGCATGATACCAATTGACAAGGTATTTCTTATTGTGAATACTTTTACTCCTCACCCAATAAGCTTGAGGTGTACTCTCATGAAGGCAACAATCATTGTCTAGTATTCTTCTATCCTTTGCCACGGATGATTCAAATTGCTTCTCTTTCTTATAATTGTTCAAGTATCCTTCCTTTTTCAAAATTTCCTTGAACCAATAACAAGGTTCAAAACTTGTTAAGAGCATGTACAACAACTAGTCCATCCTATGAGCACACTTCTTCCTTCGATCACATAGAAAGTTGGTCTTCAGGTAACAATGATATGACTCAACGACATTGTTAGTCTCTTTATTGGCATGATGGAAATCTCGACATCCTTTCACCCACATCCCTAAATGTAAAGAACCAAGTTAGTGTAGGTATATCATCTTTGTGAAAGACAAAAACAAAAATAAGGAGAGTCTGTGTACTTATGAAACTTGTCCCCGACAACCCAATTCTTGTGGAAGTATTCTAAGAACTTCTTTTCGTCTGCAAATTTTCTAAATAATCCATGGATTGCAACATCCACATCATCATTGGAACTATGTTTCATGATGAATCCTAAGTCCCTGAACATATCATTTTCATTTTATTTAATGCAGACCAAATTATTCACATTTTTTTCCACGCCCTTCGTACATACGTAACACACAAGATCACTTCACACCCTATGATCCTCCTGCCATATTAAATGCATTTAAATGTGATATTCTTAGAATAAATGCAAGATATATTGCAGCATAAGAATATTAAAGTGACCTCAAAGCATAAATTTTATCCAATGCATCATCAACCATGAAAGCATTGACTTTCCAATAAGGACAGATTTGGTAGCACTACTGCATGAGCTGCCCCAACCATAATGCAATATCAATTGATGTATTTCATTCTGCCACAACCCATGCTACATGAACTTCACTTTGTTGTTCATCAAATGCCATGAGTGTGTAAAGTTGATACTGCCATATTCAAAGAACATGTAATGTCAAATTCAAGTAATCGATCATATTGAATGGATACAATTCAAATATGCATATTAAATAATTGACATTCAGCTTACTCCATATTTATTTGTACTAAACGTTGAATCCATGGATATTATGCTATTGTGGGATAGCTTGACCATGGTATCCAACATCCATTTTGTTTGAATTCCCATTATGAAAGGGATACTTGGACCATTGGGATTTTGGTAAAAAAAAATATTCCGATCACTTTTGATACCATAATGTCACGTCCCCTCCCCTCTACTCGCCGAGAGAGAGGACGCGACTCGATTGTTCTATCTATCAAACCAGGGATCTAGCCCCATTTACATTAACAGAAATGAATTGAAATAAAAATACATGTACAAATGCATAATACATGAAAATACAATGGAAGCAAATACATTCAAGCATTCAATATGTTCATTAAACAAATGACATTGCAAAGTTAAATTCAAGAGAGCACTTATCTTGAAAATGAGTTGTCCCGCAACTAGCTATGTTGCTGCAACTTTCCACCCAACCATAGGCTAGTTGTGCTTATCAATCTCTCAGGACAACTACCACCCCTGAGTTGGGCATTATTTCCACAAGGAATAAGGGAACAACATGCTCGCACATATCCAAATACACATCAAGGTTCAACAAAGCCAACCTACAGTTGGGTTTATCAGGCTAGTAAGGCAGTGGAAAGGGAGAATTGGTAAGTTAGTGAGCTCAACCATAGTGCTATGGACACCTGCACAAGATATATCTAGCTTGGCCTCCACAATACCTACACACCCAACACAAGGAAGTATTCCCTTCACTGTTACATAGTCCCACAGGACATACCTTCCCTTCCAGTTCTTTTTAGGGTGTGCATAGAAGAATAGCCATCCCCTCTTGATCCTTTGTGAGGTTCCTCTCTTCACTAGGTTTATCAAGCCAATTCTAGGCCTCTTCCACACATAAGTCTTACAGAACAAAACAAGGATGTACAGAACAGAAAAACACAAATGCTGGGCATGAAGAAAAATGTTGGGCAACCAAAAACGAATTGGTAGAAGGGAAAACGACCTTGGGAGAGAAAATTCAATTTCAGTAACGTCTATGGTCTTCACAGGGGAAAAAATGACCTCTTAAAACCCCAAATTCGTGGATCTCTTCTCCCATCCACTCTGCAACACCAAAAACATATTTCCCAGCCATGGAAAATGAAGAAATTGCATAAAATCGTGAGGGAAAAACGCCCCAGGTATCTCCAACTGCGTGAGGAAAAGAAACGCATGGGTGAATAATGGAATGGGAAGCAATTTTTGGGTGTTTTCTTTCCCAATAAGCAAAAATTCGTTTTTCAAAAATTATGGCTTTCCCCAATACGAAATTGACTGCCATACTCTTCCATTCCAAAGGCATTAACTACCTCAACGAACTTGTGGAAGAAGTAAATGATTGGGTGCATAAGACAAAATGGGTAGTTGAGAGTTATGGGTTTTCACATTGACATTTGGCTCAACACTATTGGCTCAATAGTTTGAATAATTTCCCTCCCTATTCCTTATGAAATCATGCCCCCATCTCTTTGTTGAATTGCATAGCTAGTTGTCGGTATTTTACTAAATTGCATATTTACATGATGTCTCAATTTATAATGTGCCTGGCTAGCATGAAAAACATATGCATCGATTTTAATTGCCGATACATAAAACGCTAAATCGATGGCGGGGCCTTGACCTTTAGCTCCTCACCATGATTAAATAACAAATTTTTTTACACCATATACAATTTTAATGCAATTGGGGTCAAAATCAGGATATTACACATAAGTTGATGCTCATTTCATCCTTTTGGTGGAGTTGGTATTTACCCTTCATCAATCGACTATATATGTTGACAATATCCTTCCTAGATAGAAAGAAATTTCTACCTCTAACTGTTGGATCCATGTCAACATGCCTGTCGATGTGCATTTTATATGTTGAATCAATGGACACTCCCAAAAGGTAACAACTCTCCACATAGGCAACGATGTCCTTCGTTAGCTTTGGCTATGCAATGTCCTTGCCTCACCTGAAGTGTCAATTTTTCCATGACATGGCCATCCTTGTTCATCTTCATGCTCATACATATTGTAAGTCAATATTGCTATATGAGGACTTTGAACCATAACAAATTTTACAATTAAGTGGCATTGGCATCCCCTCTTCTGTGAAGTCTTTCGTTTAGCTAAATGATCTCCTCGTCTGTCGTTTGGACCATATGAACTTTGATAACTACACAGGGAGTTTTGAAACATTAGTAAAAACTATGAATGATAAATGCAATATGAAGGCTATTATGTAGATAATGCACTCTCAAAATACTTACACTTCATATAGTATGGCAACACTAATCCTTTCTCCAGGTTGTTTGTTTTGGAGGTGTAGGAAATTACATGGAGCTTCGGGGTTTGATTCCTCCCCTCTAATAAAATCAACAACTCTACATGAAGGGATTAAAGCAACACAATCGATACTTTGGTTTTCTCGATATATTTTAGTCCAAACTAACTCTTTACTAGAAAATGTGACCTTTTCTTTGAGGTCTTGTACTTCAAGATCCATGATAGCCTCCCATTTTCCTCGCTTGCCCATTTTGTGCTAATGCCTACATACAATATGAAAACACATGAGAAATATAGATTATGCAGAAACATGAAAGCAGTAAAGATCTCCATTGAAGAAAGAAAATTCCAAGACTACAGTTTGCAGGTCACAGTTTTCTCAATTCCAAGGAGATACACTGCCAAGAAGATATATTACATTAACTGACATATGCATGAATAATCAGTCTAACAATAATTATGTCATCACTCTAAAGGTATATCTATAGAATTTTTCCAAGAATACTTTTAACAAGGCATAATCTTGAGATTCCTAAGCGGTGCCAAATGGAAAATCACCGCTGGCTCTAGAGTCTAGGGTTTTACATTTTTATGGTTTGTTTCTAAGGCCATTGGGAAAAAGCCATGGGGTGACACCCAATAGTACCCCTTTTCAGAGGGGATGCCAGGAAACCTTCATTGGATATGTGCTAATGGTAATCGTGCACTGTTGACTTGTAAGTTTCATATTACACCTACTTCTGACATTTAAAATACATGTTTAGCTAATTACATGCTTTCACTCTCTATACCAATTTTGTCTATGTGATTACTTTGTTTAACAATATAATTATGACATCTACATTTGGAGGAATCCACATTAAGCCTAAAAATTAAGGCATCCTCCAACTTCCAGGCTGTAGTAAGTAGAAAGATACAAAACATCTCTGCTTTCCTATTTTACTGTGATTCCAAACGTGTACATTTTATGATTGCCATCTAACTAAGAAAAGGACAGTACCGAATGTTTCAGAAAACCAATTGAATGTTGAAGGCTACCAAATAATCTAAAGTTCTGAAATTGTCTATAATGGTTTCATAAAAATTCAATTCATGGTCTATAATGATTTCTCCTCTCTAGTAATCTCTTTCCATTATAGACCATCAATTGGTTTCCTGAAACATTTGGTAATGGCATTCAACTCACGTCCTTGTACATTCCATGTGTAGTTAGCCTCAATGCCTGACTGTAAGTCTGAGAAAACAATATGAACCAAAAGCTTGAAATATCAATTCGGAGGAGTGGAAAACTAGTAACAACAATATATATATGGACATGAACATTGAATCTTTAAGCACCTGTCATATTGTTGCACTTTCTGTTGAACAATAAATTAGGCTTTATCAATTTTAACTCTATTCTTTATCGAACTATGAAGAAATTAAGTTCACCTGCTATAATTCAATTGATATACATTCATCTACCTTTGCAAGAATATCTGCGACATGCCTGTACTTTAAATTTTGAAGAGCTGCATTTTCACCATGCATTTTGAAATGCTTCGGATTTTTTTTTTTTCCTTTTGTAAATCAAGATGTAGACTGTAATGTTGGTAGCCTTTCTTTATATTGAAAAATAACAATGAGATTGTTTTCACTAATTTTTCCATATAAGGAATCATAATGAAAATTCACAACCTTTGGTTTCTGCATGTAGGAATTTTTTTCTCTTATTCTTCTCACTAAGCCTTAAGACTGTAAATGCATGTATCTTCATATGTAATAAGGGTTTCTGTGATTATGCCAAGGAAAGATATTCCTACTTTCATTTCCCATCCAACCCCACTTCCTTGTCCTTGGGAATGGGTCTCGTGGCCTTCTCATGAACATGGATATTATTGTGGATCTTGTAGTTTGGGCATAAAATCCTCCCCCACATATACAATGAAGTCCAAGGAAAGGGAAGCTAAAATGAGATCCATTTAGCATGATGATTACATTTTTGTACTTGTATGGATATATGACATTTTGGTGGGATGAAGGTCAATGGTGTTTATTGCTAAAAAATCCTTGGGATTGAAACGAGGTTGAGAATGAACGCATGACCACCGAAGGATTTATGAACTGGTCAATGGAATTTGAAACATCTAGAGATAGCTGGCACTCTAGAATATTGATTCACTCTTCCACCCACTGATTATGTGCATAATTCACATAAAAATTTATGCCCGAGAATTTGAAGTGTACTGGAAGTTTATAAATAGAAGTGGCATGGCAAGAAGAATGGTGAAATTAGAAAAATCACAAATGTATCATTCCAACTTTAGAGTGCCATTGGCCATTTGTAATTATATTTTGATAGAATTATAAATTATATGTTTATGGGCAGGTTCACTCGTTTTAATGAGAAATACAAGCTTTAAAGCACACTAAATTGGGTGTCCACTTCCATGATAAACGTTAAGCCTACAATATAGATTTATTTACTGTTGTGTATAGAAGAATTACCAGACTCAATCACTAGTTGAGTACTATGCCTCGTTGCCCTTTGAAATTCTCAATGAACTGGTAATTTCATTGTTTGGAATGTTTTTAAATTTGTTATAGGATAAATACATATCATACAAATCATGAAAGTGCAATTTTCAATCATTATTATAGATTTTACAATCCATATTATCATGAAGGAAAATGCCATATTGTAGTTACACTATAATACAAATTCATGAAAAATGTATCGATTTGCAATCAAGGGCGGGTAAATGGTGTGGTGGAAACCGGTGGAGACAACTTTAATAGTGAAATACAGACTATGAAATACCTGTAATTCTTCATGACGTCTTCTCGCAAGCTTCCCTGGGTAGAATGAACGCGATCAATCCTCGTAGTAGAGTTTCTTCTTTCTGGTAGAGTTTGGGCAAAAATCCTCTAGTTGGGCATCCGAATCGCGGGAGGGAAACTGGTGTAATTCGAACCCACCAACCAAATTGAACTGCATTAACTACGCCATGCAACATCTATGACCCCCAACGTCCAACGTGGAATTGACGGGAAAGTAATGACAACGTTCCCAACTACAGGATCGTCGAATCTTGCATGGGGGACTGTGTGGGGAGGGCCCATGTGCGACCAGAGGATTTCACTGGAATCTCACTGTTTGGGTGAAATCGTCGCTCTTGTAGACAAATCCATAAATTTTTATACTAAGAAAAAGTTTTGTTATTTTGCATTGACCAAAAATGTTTATTAAAAAAAAATTGGCATGGTTTATTGGAATTTATGGTATCTCACTTACCATTGAGATGTTGGATTCTACGATATTTGGATGAGGATTGAAGTGTTTTTTTTTGTGTAAGTCTCGTGTTTAAAATTATTTATTATTATTATTTGGAATGGTAGTTTATAAAATAAAGTGAAATATTTGAATGGGTATTCCTTCAAAAATTAAAATAAGAATTCTCATATTAGAATTTTCAAGTTTTTTTATAAGCAAGAGAACCTATGTCACAACCCCAAAGCTTTAATGCTCGAAATTTTGAAGAATATGCCACAGTACCCAATTTTATTCCTAAGGACTTACTTACTCAAGAATATTTGTTAGTAGACTATGCATCTTCACTCAAGGCATGCCCATACCTTCTTCCTTGAGTAACATGTTGCTTAAACTTATCGTGTCTAGCAACCTTTCCCAACCATTGGGCATTTATTTATTAAGGGGGTGTGTTGTTTACTTAACCACTTGTACTTAGCCCATATACCATACACATTTACTAAGTAAACCACAAGAACAACACAAGTATGTTCGGTGCCCAAATTGGGCACTGGCAAGCCTTTTATTGAAGTAGTATACAAGATGATACCATGGAGAATTAAAGAGGTAGCTTTGGCACCTCACTATCGACACTATCTTACAACCAACAATTAATATTGGGAAGACCTGCCCACTTCATCCCTCGTTGTTGACACATTGCGCTTGCTAATGGGTGTGCCTACTACCAACAATGTGACTCTACCGATGATCCTGCTTGCTTTTAATGACACTCATCCATCGACAACCATTTTCCTTCCTTTAGCCTTTGTCATGGAGAGTCTGCCCTTGGGAAATCGTTAAAATCATAACCAACTTCTTGATAGACTTGGTCTATTTGTATATTCTCTCCAACATATTGCCCTGGCTTGGTTTCATAGGCTTAAGGCCCATCCCACCACTACACCCTTGGTATTTCACTTGTTTTTCCACCCAAGTTGAGTTTTCCTTGCCTCATGTGTGCCCAAGTATTTATATGAGAGAGTTTCTCATTCTCCCTCATGAGTGGGTGCCCAACTTGGCGAACTTCTCTACTAAGGCGCCCAATAATGTCCACATATGCCCGGTGGTGTGCAACCATTTTTCCACTTTCAAGGTATTTTATCATCATGTCTTGGGCAAATGGAATCGATGGCATTTAAGTCTTTAATCGAACTTCTTGCGATGTGCCCAAGTGTCATCTTCCTAGCATGCCCTTGCTCATCACCTAGCATCTAGTAGTCCTCTTGGTGCCCTATGCAAGTCTTCTTGGTTTCTACTCAAGCCAATGTTGAAGCTTCTTCATCTATCCCCTCCACCAAATGTCATTTCATCAAAGCCTTGTCGATTATTGAAGTCTTCCTTACTGAAGACCTGCTTTATTAAATACCTCCTATAGTGCACTCATGGCCAGTCCATCATCTATGTCGATGACTACATGCATGCTCCCAAATTCACCCATCTCTCTGACCATTTCCTTGGTTGCACATAATTGTACGAGTTGGTAATGCGCTCAAGCCCTACAATGGCTAAGTGAGTGTGGGTTAGTCACTTGCTCCAAGGTAGGGGCATTAAATCCTTCTCGACTCAAAGATCTTTCTATCCTCAACAACTTTGCAAGAGATCCTATCATTCTCATATGTTTGTTTTTCATATGCCCATCGTGGTCATCAAAAAAACCATCTACCAACATCATATTACCTATTGTCTTTGGTTGTTTTCCCCGAAGAATAATATAACCTTGAACAACATCTTCTTGGTACCACTTCCATGACACTCTAGGTTGCACTGCCTAGCTTGACTCAGATTTCTACTACAAATCCAAGTCATTGCCCATTTTTGCACTTCTTGGACTTGTTATTTCATCCATCGTCATCTCCTTTTTCTCATCCAAATGTAAATTGAGCTCCCTCATGCTATGGATTGATTAGGTATCTAGTCCAATCTCCATGCACAAGTAGTGAGAATGTACTTCATCATACTTGAAAAAGTTGGTTATGGTGTCTCTTCAATAATCCTTATGCACTTCCTCTTGGACAAGGTAGAAACCCACTACCTTCAACTGTCAAGTATTTTCCTCAACTCAAATTTTCCTTCTTTTATTCTTATAGCATAAGTGTATTAGCACATGCATTGCCATTATCCATCTCTCGAATAATTGGTTGTTGAAGCGGTTCTATTTAAGAAAGAAAGGGGTAAGTATTTAGAGCTATTGTCTATGTTCCTTTAACTATCTTACTTATCAAGTGTTTTTCTCTCATGCTTGATTTCATAGAAATGTGGAGTGTAAATGCAACCTTCTCTTTTGGTGCAACTTGGTGGTCTTCACCCTATATACACTTGCACACCTGCACATACTCCCATGCTACATGCTCTGGGAGTATGGGCAGGTGAACACAGTGCAGTGATGATGATGATGTGTAAACCAATGTAAAAGGCAAGTGAATGAACCTTGATGCATGGAGTCAAGCAACACTCTTGAAGCAACAATGAAGTGTTAAAAGGAGCCTTGAATAATCCCTAAAGAAACGTGATTGAAGAAGCCTTAAAGTGACAACAAGAAGAAAAAGAGCACCTACAAGAATTTTGGTACCAATTATGGTACCAACATCTACAGGAATTATAGTACCAATGCTTACAGGAATTTCGATACCAGCACCTAGATTGTTGTTTGGGTGACTAAACTGATACATTAGGAACTCCTACCACAAATCATATGTTGGCTCTGTAATTTAAAGATAATGTTTTTTATTTTATTTTTATGATTGATACATAAGTTGAATTTATTATGATGGGTTCACACGTGCCCTTAAGACCCCAAAAAGACCATAACAAATATATAATCGAATTAAGAATTTTGTGAGGTGTGTGGAAGTGAGCTATGAGGCACGAAGTGCAAGTAGAAAATGAAATCAATCAAAGATAAATTATGGGTTTGATGTGAGTATGGCTTGAATTATAGTGAGAAAGGAGAATTGATCATAGAATTTAAATTGCAGGAGGAATTAGATATAGTTGATGTCTAAATCAATTCTTTCATGCATAAAAATATAATGTTTGAAGTAACAGTAATGGGTATGCTCCTCCACACAATTACTGCACAAGTCAAAAGGCCATGAAATTATAGGTTTATATATTGTTTGGGCTCTAAAGATCACAGGGGCATAATCTTTCATGCAAATATTGAGAGAAAGTGACATAATGGAAACTACATGAGTGCGATTGTATAAGATTGAAAGAGACAGAGCTACAACAGTTGTTTCAAATGAATTAGATAGGGGATGATATAGCTGACAAAGAAGATAACTTGTATGCTAAGAGGGAAACAAAATTGTGGTAGTTACAAGAATAATAGAGCTATTATGTTCAAGTAAAGAGAAGCTAGAATACTAAGCAAACAACACAAGTGAAGGGCTACAGTAGAAAATAGGGCTACAACAAAAGGGTAGGGCTATAATAGAGAAGTCGATCTTTGTGAGTTGTGGGAATAAAGTGACTCCATGTCTTTGAAGATGAATTAACTATGTAAACAACAAAGAAGCAAGATTGCATATTTGTGAC
Organism: Pseudotsuga menziesii; assembly: GCA_001517045.1. Lineage (NCBI taxonomy): Eukaryota > Viridiplantae > Streptophyta > Pinopsida > Pinales > Pinaceae > Pseudotsuga > Pseudotsuga menziesii. The sequence continues at coordinate 814,188 of LPNX010057347.1, read as the reverse complement.
AATGTACTGCAAATACATCTTTATCATTAGGGTTGTAGGGTGGTAATTGGGAGAGAAAGTTATTTCTTACTTTTCCACTTACAGACGATTGGTGTCCTCATCCACTTGACAGGTTGGTGACTACATAATTGAGTTAGTACTCAAGAGGATTGGTGTCCTCATACATCGAACAAATTGGTGCTTGAAAGTGAAAGTTGATGCTTTCTAGTTATGAGTTATGGCGCTCATAAGAGGATTGGTGTCCTTGTCCCTTGAACAGGTTGGTGCCTATAAATTGCAAGTTGGTTCCTGCACGAGGGATTGGTGTCCCAGTCAGATTGGTGTCTGCAAAATCTATGAGTGGGTGCTAACACTATTATTGGATATTGGTGTCTCCTACAATTTATTGTAATCTATGGTTTTATCAATTCATTATATTGAGTTTCCATACAAAGATTTTGTGTACTACGCTTTGATGTTGATGAATGCTTATGATTAATAATGGTACATGATTGATGAAGTAAAAAATTTGTTAAAATCGTGTGATATTGATTCACCTACCCCCCCTCTCAATATCATTGTGGGTTCCAACAATCAGAATCATAGCAAGTTCCTTCATATAGTTTGACCATTGGAAGGAAGATCTTTGTAGTAGACATGGACAAACAAGAAAGTTTATCCAAGCATGGAGCATCGCTATTTAATGGAAATAACTATGCCTTATGGATCATAAGAATGTAAACCTATCTGATGTCACTGGGATTTGATGTTTGGCACTCAGTTGTATCTAGATACACAACTCCTAAAACTCCACCAAGTAACACCAGTAAGAAGAATCCATATAACCACAATGTAAAAGCTATGGATGTCACTTTAAGTGGTCTACAGAAAAAACAGTTTGTCAAATTAATGCATTGTAATTTGTCAAAGGAAATCTAGGATAAACTTCGAAAAAATTATGAGGGAGATGACAAAGTCAAGCAACCCAAAGTTCAAATAGATAGAGGACAATTTGAAAGCTTGAAGATGAAAGAAGAAGAGGATATGGCAACCTACTTTCTTAGAGTGGATTAAATTGTTTGTACCATCAATAGTTTGGGTGAGGTGATCGAAGAGTTGGTGATTGTACGAAAGGCATTGAGAACACTTCCCCTAGGATTTAATGCTAAGGTTTCTACATTAGAGGAAATAAGGGAGCTAGACAAACTAACAATGGGCGAGTTGCATGGAATCCTTACAGCATATGAAATGAGGACAGAATATGAGAAACTAACTAAGAAGGGAAGCAAAATTCAAAGCTTCAAGGAAGACAAAGGAAAACAAGTACAAATCAAGTAAAAGTACCTCTGATGAATTAGATGAAGAAGAAGCAAACTTCGTGAAGAAACTCAAAAAGGGAACTGGCAGATTTGGAGGTAAGGTACCCTTTAAATGCTTTAATTGTGGTATAATAAGCCATTATGCTTCAAAGTGTCCATATGGAAAAAGTGAGGCTAGTGATGATGAAAAGGACTATAATAGAAAAAGGGAGAAAAGAAGTACAAAAAGGGCAAAGCTAAAAATAAGAAAATAATCTATAAGCAAAAGAAATTTTTTTACTCCATAGAAGATAGTAGCTCATCAGATGATAACGATGACGGTAGTGATAATGATACATAACAAGTTATTTTCATGGCATTAAATACTCAAAATAAATCCCTTGATGATGAAGAGAGCTCTAAAATATAAGGGGAAGTGGATCTTGAAGGAGAACTTATTGGTACTTTAAGTGATTTAAGGAAAGATGAGAAAAAGAATCTGTTACTAAAAGAGGAATTGCAAAGGTACAAAGAGGAAGGTCAAAAATCCAAATATAATAAATCATACAACGATGAAGCAATAGAAAAAGTCATAATTGATTTAAAGATTCATTTGGAAGAATCAAAAGAATCTGAATAGATTTTAAGAACATAGTTAAGATACAAGGAGGAAAGTTGTGAAAGGTTAGAAGCTGAAATTGTTTCTCTTAAAAAGGAGCTACAAAAAAAGACTACTCAATTGAATTATAAACTGAAGTTTGGAAAAAGATCAGAAGTACTAAATGATATCGTCAATAATCAAAGATCATCTTTTGACAAAACTAGACTTTGCTATGATCAGAAAAATAAAGGCTCAAATTTAATGATGTTGGAAGAAACAAAGGATATGCAACATCCCTCAATAAATCTTTCAACAATGAAGACAACAACAACAAAAAGGACAACGACAAATAAAAATATGACTTCCTCCATAAGAACAATAGGAACAAAGAACTTGTATCATCAAGAGGACTCTTCGTGACCAGGTATCAAAGTATTTTTCTAGGATAGTGTTTTTCATGTAATAATTTTGGGCAAAAAGCATTAAAATGTGGATCTTATGTAAGATATGATTATATGAAAAGTAGAAGTACCTACAAGGCCTCCAAATATTATTGTGTGAAAATAATTTCATAAATCCTCGGAGGGTTGTTGACATAAATTACAATATTTTTGGCTCTTTAAATTATGACATTGAATTATATACACACAATAACTTTGGGCATAAATCCTATGACTTTAGAAGCAATATGAGTTCTTCTCTGCAATATGAAACAAAAAAATGCTCTTAATAGTCATGAAAATGAGCATACAAAGGTGTGGAAAAGGAAGCCAGAAAAGCAGAACATAGAAGATTGTGAGCTTGCCTTGCATGTTTAAAATAATAGAAACCAATGGTTACATTGATAGTGGATTCTCTAAGCATATGATTGGGGATAAGAACATATTACTAAGTCTTAAATAAGGATAAGGAAGGAAGTGTCACTTTTGGTGATGATGGCTTTGCCAAAATCATTGGAAAGGGTACAATCAACCTTGGGAGTAAAGATGCTAAAGCAAAAAATGTTCTACTTGTTGAAAACATGAAACATAATCTACCAAGTGTGATTCAAATGCGTGATCAAGGACACACTCTTACTTTTAATTATAAAGAAATGTAAAATAAGAAAGGAAGGTTTAGGTAGATTGGTAGCAATAGCAGTTAGGGCTCCAAACAACATATGCATCCTAAATGAAATAAAAGTAGAAAAGTGTTGCATGGGACAAATAGATGAAAGATGGTTATGGCATAGAAGGATGGGTCACTTAAACTTTGACAATATAGTGAATATTAGCAAGGAGAAAACAATACAAGAGATGCCTAATATTGCAAAACCCTCAAACGATGTTTGTAAGTCCTGTCCGCATGGAAAACAAACAATAGTTACATTTAAGACAAAGGAACATTCAACAACGAAACCTTTAAAACTTGTTCATATTGATATTTGTGGGCCAACAATTAAAAACAACCTGACTCGTGAATACTATTTTATGTTTTTCATGGATGACTATACTGAGATGACTTGGGTCTCTTTACTATAAAAAAATCAGAGGCATTTAAGATGTTTAAAGTATTCAAATCTTTGGTTGAAAATGAAACCAACTTAAAGATTAAGTGTCTAATATGAGCTAATGGAGGTGAGTTCACCTCAAATGAGTTTGAAGAATTTTTTAAGCATCATGGGATAGGGACATAATTTTCAACTGCTAGGACTCCACATCAAAATGGAGTAGTAGAAAGGAAGAACATGAATGCACGTGAGATGACCAGAACAATGCTAAATGAATCAAATCTATATGATATCTTTTGGAGTTAAGCAATTCGTATTGTTGTTCACATTTTGAACATAGGACAACTCGGTGTCACTAGCAATAAAACAACTTATGAGCTTTGGGACGGAAGAGCAACAACTCTCAAATGGGAGCAAATGTTGTATCAAAAGAATTGATGAAATTTTGGGAAAATTTGACTCCATATTCGATAAATGTATTTTTCTTGGCTATTCCTATAAAATAAAAGACTATAAATGCTACAACTCAAGGCTATTAGTAGAGAGCGCAGATGTGAAAGTAGATGAAACAAAAATCCATAGATCAATAGAAGACACAAACATATCATATTCCATAAAGGAAGAACCAACAAAAGAATAAGAAGAAGAACAAGAACAAGAAGAAATATAATAAGAATAAGAGATAGAAGAAAGAATGAAACTGAAAGACAAGACACAAGGAAACCATCCAGGTATGTGCAAAATAATCATCTAGATAATTAATTATTGGTGATAAAGATGTAGATGTAGAGTCAAGAAAAATAAAATTGGCAAGAATCTTTGAAGAAGTTAACTTCACCCTACTATCAACAATAGAGCCTAACAACTTTGAAGAAACCAACAAAGATGAGCATTGGGTTAAGGCCATGAATGAAGAATTGGATCATATTGAAAGAAATAAAACCTGGAAAATTGTTCTAAGACCCAAAAACAAAAATGCAATCAACACTAAATCAGTCTTTAGACACAAATTGAATGAACATGGACAAGTAACCATAAACAAACAAGACTGGCGTGCAAAGGGTTTTCTCAAGTTGAAAGAATATACTTTGAAGAAACTTTTGCTCCTATAGCTAAAATAGAAGCAATCAAAATGTTATTGGATTATGTATGCTCCAAAACTTCCAAGGTATATCAAATGAATGTAAAATAAACCTTTCTAAATGGAGAATTAGAAGAATAAGTTTACATAGAACAACCAAAAGGGTTCCTACTATCAAAAAACAAAGACTATATCTATAGATTGAATAAACCTTGTATGGACTAAAGCAAGCTCCTAGAGCATGGTACTCAAGACTAGAGAAGTACTTGCAATAATAAGGATTCAAGAAGTGAAACACAGACACCAATATCTACACAAAAGTTGAACATGGAAGTATGATTATCATTGAAGTGTATGCCGATGACATCATCTTTGGAAGTGATGATGATAGGTCAAGCCAAAAATTTTGCAAGGAAAAGGAGAAGGAATTTGAAATTTCTATGCTTGGAGAGCTTACTTTCTTCCCAGGATTCCAGATATCTCAACTAGAAGAAGGTATTTTCAGTTTCCAAACCAAGTATATAAAATAAATGTTGAAGAAATTCAAAATGGGGGACTGCAAACATGTAAATACTCCTATGATCATTGGTTGCAAGTTGAATAAAGAAGATGAAGCTAAAGAAATGGATCAAAGACGAAATAGGTTAATGATTGGTAGTCTACTCTATGTGGAAGTCTCAAGGCTAGATGTAATACAAGTAGTTGGACAGGTTGCAAGATTTCAAGCTACTCCTAAGGATACTCATGTTCTAGTAGTAAAAAGAATTTCCAAGTATCTCAAAGGAATAATACATTTTGGGCTATGGTATCCAAAAGTAAATGAATTGATTATGACAACATACACAGATGCAGATTGGGCAGGAAGCGTTGAAGACAAAAGAAGTACAAGTGGAACGACATTTTATTTGCGTAACTGCTTAGTGTCATGGTTGAGCAAGAAAAAATATTCAATGTCCCTACCCATGACATAGGTAGAGTACATTGCAGCAACAACATGTTGTACTCAGGTTCTATGGATGAAGCATACCTTAACAGGAACCCAAGTAGAATATAATGAGCCTATTTGTAAGAATAT
>LPNX010057347.1:741044-808438 GCA_001517045.1 Pseudotsuga menziesii | reverse complement strand
TATATACATATATCTATATATACATATATATATATATACATATATGTATATATACATATATGTATATATACATATATGTATATATACATATATACATATATGTATATATACATATATACATATATACATATATACATATATATATATATATACATATATACATATATAGATATAGATATATACATATACATATACATATACATATACATATACATATACATATACATATACATATACATATACATATATATAATTGATGGCCATGGAGCTCTGCGGCAGGGAAAAAGGAGCAAAGGGCGAGGGTGGTGAAGGAAGGCCAGCACCAGGAAGCAACAGTAGAGGTTTTTTCGTTTTTAATCTTTTATGAAGCAGACGGGGGAGACGAAGAAAACTTGCGCGAAAGGAGAAGGAATATTTAATCCAAGATGCAGTTGGATGAAGTGGATTACATAGAGGGAGAGGAGATGGTGATTTTTTGCACACAGGAGGAGGTACACTGCACGTTGGATCAGTTAGAGAAATCGATGGAGAGAGTGCAAAGTACGGTTGCTCAGGAACAGATGGAGCAAGGAGATGATGCCCGTTTCAAAAATGAAGGCACAGATAATATCATGATTAACCATGATCCTGTTAACGCCAACACTAAGAAATCAAGCAAAGTTAAAGGCATTAGAGCACAGAAGGAAGCAGCAGAGTTAACTGTGGGATGAGACATCCAGATAAAATAGATCCCAGAATACCTAAATTTAGCCTTGGTTGGTCGTTTCTGTGGAAAAAACCCAGGGAAGGAAGCGATGCAGGAGTGGGTAAGCAGAAACTAGGAGAACGAGCTAGGATACTCACCCGAACTACACGTGATGCCGTGAGGCTGGTTCTTATTAAAGATGAAGCAGGAAGCAGATGGTCAAAAAATCCTAGATAGAAAGTGGCAATGGGGGCCATTTGGTCTCATCCCGCAGAAGTGGCGAATTGACTTCGATGCAAGAAAGGAGCCCCACAACAAACAACATATATGGGTTATCCTACTAGGGTTTCCTATGGTGTTTTGGGAAGCAGATTATTTGGAAGCGATAGGAAACAAAATAGGAAATTTTTTTGCCTTAGAAGATGGATGGGATACAAAGGTGGATCGAAGATGCGAAAAAATCCTAGTAGAAATAGACATGAGGGATGGTCTATATGAGGAACCGATAATCAGAATGCATGAAAGTTGGTGGTGTCAGGGATTGGACTACTGGAAGGTTCCGTTTAGATGCTACGGGTGTCGAGAAGTAGGACATATGCAGAGAGATTGTCCAAAAGTAAGGAAGGAATCTCACTACAAGAAAATATGGGTAAGGAAGGAAGAGGTCAAAATGAAGGATGGGACTAAGTATGGGAGCAGTAAAAAAGATGGAGTGGATAAATTGTGAAGCGAAATAGGGGATAAGCAAGCTGCTGAGGAAAGTGATAGGAGCGAGAAGAAGTAGCAAAGTGGCAATCTTGAAGGTGGCAGAGCTCCCACAGAAAGGATTTCAGAAGAAGGTAAAGAGAGTGATCTTCCAGGGGGACGTAATCAGAAAGAAGGAGAAATAAAAAAAGGTGGTGAATATGATACAAAGAAGGATGAAGGGTCAGGAGAATCTTGGGAAATATCAGAAAGGAAGGATAATGGAGTCAACCAAAAAGGGGGCCACATAGGAAGCAAAGGGAAAGGCCAGCTCAACAATGAAGACTCAAGAGGACTGAAGCAAAGGATGCCAGGCAAAGAACCAAAAGGTAACTTAGTTGAGAAACCTAGCCCTTTTTCACTTTGTTCAGAGTTAAATAAAGAAACGGAAATCAATGATGTCCATAAAATGGCTAGTTTGGGAAAAAACTTGCAAATGCATTACAATCTCCGTCCCAGATCTCTGAAAATGTGAGAAGAGACGCGTGTGTCCTTAGGAGGGTTGGCCCTCAACTCCATACCCAAAACACAACTAGGCAGGAAAACCTTCCTCTCTAAAGCTTAGAAGTAGGAAAAACTAGAAGTAAAACAGGGAAAACAGTCCACAATTATAGGGGCGCTTAGAGAAAAATCCCTAGTAGGGGTTATAAATGAAAATCCTTTCCCTAAATATCAGAGGGATAGGGGCAACCTAAAAAAAACCCGCCTTGAAACGGCTGTTAGCCAACACAAAGGCATCAGTGTTACTTTTGTAAGAAACCATGGCAGAAGGATGAAAGTCTGAGGATTTGATCAAGGAATGACTAGGGGAATGGGAAAGGGCAAGCTGTGATGCAGAAGGCCATTCCGGAGGAACTCTAACAGCCTGGAATCCAGCAATTAGATTGATATCTGCAAAACGCTTTGGAAGAATTCTGGGAACAGAGATAGAAGATAGTGAGACAGGGGAACAATTTTGCATCCTAAATATGTATGCACATTTCTATGATAGAAAGCCTTTTTGGGAATAACTAGAGCCCATAGGAGCTCTAGATATCCCGAACCTGATTATAGGAGGAGATTTCAACCTTACCCTTACTGCTAAGAAAATATGGGGGAAAAATTCTAGAGGAGACACCCTAGCTCCTTTCTTTAACCATCTCTTTGACTAGAAAGGGCTAATTGATCTGCCCCCTTTAAAACTAACCCCTACCTGGAGAAATAAAATGGGGGGAGATAAGGCTATATCAAAAAGACTGGATAGGTTCTTGATATTGAAAAACCTAATCAGGAATGACCTCATTTTGCAATCTGGGGTGGAAACATGCGGTAACTCAAATCATCTTCCAATAACTCTAATTCTCAGGCCCTCGGAGGTAAAACCTCCATCCCCTTTTAAGTTCAAACCTTAGTGGCTAGCATAAGAGGATTACCAAAACCTAGTTACAGAAGCCTGGGAGCCCTTACAGGAAGTTCATAATAATTCTCTTATGTAGCAGTTTGCTGATAATTTGGAAAAAGTTAAGAGGATTTCAAAAGAGTGGGATGAGAAGTATAGGAAAAAACAACAAGAGGAGATGAAAGAGGTAGAGGAACAGATCAAAGAGATCTATGAAAGAAACGGGGAAGGAGTGTTCTCGGTAGAACAACTAGAGGTCTTAAGAAAGTTAGAATGGAAAAGGAACCTGCTATTGGCGCAAGAAGAGCAGAAATGGAGACTAAAAAACATAACACTTTGGTTAAAGGAAGGGGATCAGAACACGAAATTCTTCCACAAATATGCATCTCAGGAGAAGAGCATTAACACAATCTATGAAATTAGGACTCTTCAGGGAACTGAGGCTAGATCCTTTCCAAAATAAACTAAAGCTGCTGTTGAACACTTCCAAGGGTTATTCAAAGAGCCAGATGGATGGCCCATAGCAGAGATTTTAGAGGTCCTTGACATTTTCCCAAGAGCAATCTCAGAAGAAATGAATGAGGAACTATCCAAGGACATCCTGGAGGAAGAGATAAAGCAAGTATTACAATCTTTCCAAAAGGGCAAAATCCCGGGTCTTGATGGCTTCACCCCTAAATTATTTCTAGGGTTCTATGACCTAATCAAGGGAGACATACTGGCAGTGGTCAAGGAGTCTCAAAAGTCTGGTAAGGTGTTGGGGAGCATCAACTTCACTTTCATCACTCTGATCCCGAAGAAGCAGAAGGCTGAAACCTTTGATGAGTTCAGACCAATCTCTTGCTGTAACATGATTTATAAAGTAATAGCCAAAGTGATTGTGCAAAGGATAAAACCAATCCTAAGAAGAATAATATCAGAAGAGCAATTTGGATTCTTGCATAATAGACAAATCCTGGATGTAGTATCTTTGGCCCAGGAAGCAATCCACTCCATAAAGAAGGATAAACAAAATGCTTTTGCTCTCAAATTAGACCTATCCAAAGCCTATGACAGAGTAAATTGGACCTTTGTCAGGCTCATCCTCATACAAATAGGAATGGATATGGAAACAGTAGAATGGATAATGGGATGTATCCAATCTACTTCCTTTGTAGTTTTGATTAATGGAGCCCCCTCAGCCTTCTTCATACCCACAAGAGGAATTCGACAGGGTTGCCCATTGTCACCTTTTATTTTTCTCATAGTTGCAGATGCTCTAAGTAGACTGGTCTTGAAAGCAAAGAGGGAAGGCAATATTGAAGGAGTAAAGGTTTTAAGCGAGGAAGAAGTCACACACACACTGTTTGTGGATGATTTATTGCTATTTGGTGGAGGCACTAAGGAGAATGTGAAGGAGTTTGTAGATTTAATTGAGAAGTAAAAAAGGGCCACAGGAATGTTAGTAAACATTGATAAATCCATGTTAGTCCATAATGGATTTTCTGAAGAACTATTACAGCAGTCAGGAGAAATCCTATCTTACCCCACCACAAATTTTTCAGATGGGTTCAAGTGTCTAGGGTTTTTTCTAAAACCTAACAGTTATGTATTTCAAGACTGGATTTGGTTGTATCAGAAGGTTGAAATAAGAGTATCAGCATGGGAAAACAAGTTTCTCTCTAGAGGAGGCAGGTTAGTGTTGATAAAAGCTGTCCTTCATAGCATCTTGGTCTATTGGGCCTCAATAGCCTACATCCCCAAAGGGATTCTAACTAAGATCATGAAAAAATGCTTCTCCTTCCTATGGAAAACTAGTAAGAAAAATTAAGGCATACCCCTAGCCAAGTGGACAACCATCGCCCTACCAAAGGAGCTTGGTGGCTGGGCTATAAAAAACCCTGAACTTTTTTGCAAAGCATTAGCAGCAAAATCACTATGGAGGCTAGCTCAAAATAGTGAAACTCTCTGGGGAAGAGTGTTATGTGCTAAGTACTGCCCTGATACAACCTTGATCGAATGGTTCATATCTACAAACGAGACTTTTAAAAATAGGTATGTAGGGTGGAAGGCCTTAGTGCTGGCTTACCCCCTCATTGGAAATTGGACAGCCTCGAAAATAGGTAATGGGAAGAGTGTTAGGATTGGAGAAGACCCCTGGGAAGGTGCAGGGGAAGAGTACAAATTTCCTCCTTCAGTCATAAACAAGTTGAGAGAACAAAGATGTTTCAATCTAGAATATGCCTCAGTAGACCTCTAGTCTCCACATCATAGATGGGAAACTGCTAAAGAGATGGTTTTGGTGGGTGATGAAATAGATAGATGGCACCATTATGTACACCTACTAGAAACAATTTTTATCAATCTTAATGAGGAGGATCAAGACAAATTGATCTGGAGTAAGAATTCTACTAATGGTGATTACACAGCAAAACAAGGGTATGAAACAACAATATTAGAGAAATCTGAAGGTCACAAAGTTTGGTGGTGGGGGGTGTTGTGGGAAACAAATAGCCCATTGAAATCCAAACTCACTTTCTGGCTAGCAAAGAACAAAAAGTTACTTACCTGGAAAAACTTAAGAAAAAGAGGATTCAAAGGGCCCAGTTTATGTCCACTTTGTAAATCAGAAGAAGAATTTAATTCTCACCTTTTTTGCTCATGTACATATGCAGGACATGTATGGAACAATAGAGAAAAATTTATCACTCAAGCAAGGATGGACAATACTCTAGGCAGCTAGGAACATAAAGCACAGAACTGGTGGGGCAATGAAGCGGTATGTAATCATACTGCTTTTCCTGTTCTTTTCATTTACACCATATGGGAAGTCGAAAACAGAGACATTTTAAAAGATGGATGGACTCCCATTGACATCACAACAAACATGTTGGTGCATAAGGCTCATGAGCATCGGTCCTCCCCTAAGAAAGGAAAAAAGAGAACTGTCAAGGCTCCAGAACTTGATAAGAGATGTCCTTGGGATTTTTTCGATGGGGCTAGTCAAGGAGACCCCCCCATAGGAGGAGCAGGGGGCATTATCCATATGGATGAATCAATAAAATATCCTTTAATTTGGGACTAGGAAGATCCACAAACAAAAAGGTTGAAATCTTTGCATTATGGGCCACAATGAAGATTGCCAATGACAAACAGCTCAAGAGATTGCATATCTATGGGGATTCAAAAATAGTAATAGACTGGGAAACATGAAAAAATTACATCAGATCTCCTCATCTGCAAAATCTCTTGAAAGGAATAAGAGCTTTGCAACCAAACTTTGATGTAGTCATCTTTAACCACATCTACATGGAATACAACATGGAGGCAGATACCCTCTCCAAGCAAGCACTAGCAATCCAACCAGGAATAATAGAAGGAGAGATTGCAAGTGGGTCTACAGTCACTCAGTTTTACTCTCCAATTTAAAACATGAACAAAAGACATAGGCCTAGCAGTGGTCTTGCATAGGTCATGCACAGAATCGAGGAACAGAGAGGATGACAGATCGGTTTTAAGCTGTGGACAAAAAGACTTTTTTTTTTTTTGGCTGACAGTTTGAAGATTGAAGATTTGGGAATCAAAGCCTTAAGATCCTTTGTTGTATTTTTTTTGTATAGAGCAATGTTCAAGCTAATGCACAGAGATGCTGCGATGCATTGAACTTAATGAGCACTCAGGTGCAGTGATGTAAGCTCTAACGAGCAGCCCATGTTATTCAATGAATAAAGGATTTTTTTCTCTGGAAAAAATAAATTATATATATATATATAATTGATGTTGAGAATAATACAAATGGGGTGTATAAATACACCAATACGCGATAAGTCACGATCTTTTATTAAGTGATCATGACTTATCATATTTAAACTAATTATATAAATTAAACCTAATAAATAATAATTTAAATAATGGTAGTGATATAATTTTTGGTATATTAAAAGTCATCTAGCCTTGAAAAGATTCAACCTCAAATCTTGTGTAAAAAGCACTCAATTTGAACTTCTTAAATGCTTGATTAGTTGTAACTTCAATAGGGTTGTTGTGCTTGACAAAATTTCCTTTGAGAAACAAACAGGTGTGATTGATTTTGAAAATGAACTCTTGCCACAAATAATGGGAGCACGGTTTCATAATTCTTGAAATAGTTGGTAACATTTCCATTAAAATGTCTTCCTACATATGATCTTGTAGGTAAAAGCATAATGATTATAGGGTATGTTCTTGTAAGTTTCCAATCTGACGTCTTCCTGAAAAAATTGCGTCGCCACATAAATTACTTTAAGAAACTCATAAGTGTTATTGATGTTGATCTCTGATTTTTTTGCATGCACTGGTATGTCATGATTCTTTGACTTGCCTTTGGATTCCTTAGTAAAGAACGATTGATCTTTAAACATTGTTAACTTTGTGATCTTGTCAATTTGTTTCTTGGAATACTTTAGTTTTAGTGATTCATGATCACATTGAATTGTGACAACTTGAAAAGCATCTATATATCCATGAGTCAGAGAATCTTTTGGGCTTTTATTTTTTCTGTCATCGTGATTAGGAAAATTTCCACTTCCTTTATTTCCATGATGATGCTCCTCTACCTTTTTTGTTGTTTCACAATTGTTACTGATATCATATTTATATTCATCGTTATGATGTTGGATGTCTTCATCCTCTTTACAATCATTATCGACATCATGTTCCTTCATGCCTAGCACATCTATCTCTTTGTTTTTGTTATCGTTATTCTCAATTAGTACTTCTTCAGGTTTATTAATCTGTTGAACTATATGTTTGTTTTCGTTATTGTCATTCACAACAACCTCTTTTGTAGATTCATTTTGGTCTTCATGCATGTCCTTTTTATCTTTTTTTTCTTCGTCATTGCTATCCTCTTCCTTATTACACCCTTGGTTGGTTTCTTGTTTATTCTCATTTTCATGGTTTTGCTTCAAATGATTTCTTATCATTTCCTTCAAAATTATAAATTCTTCTTCAGATTTTCCCACATTTTGTTTATTTTCTCCACTCCTTTGGAAAATTTATCTAGAGATGATGAGATTTCCATCTTTGAAAATTTGAGAACTTGAATAGATTTTTAAAATAAACTAATTATTATTATTATTAAATATTATTAATAATATTTATTATAAAATTTTAATAGTTTATGGAAGAAAAATAAATAAATATAATAATAATAATAATAATTTATTATTATTATAGCCCCAAGAGTTAGCTCAATCGGTGGAGTACTTGTAGTTAGGCCTCCCAGCATGTGAGGTCGCGGGATCCATTCTCATCGACTCTCTTGGGGTTAGGCACGCAGCGGCCGCGGGTGTGAGGCCCCTTCGGGTGGGTCTGCCAGAAATTATTCCGTGGATGTAGCCCGTCGGTCAAGCCGGCGCGTGAACCACATTGAAAAAAGAATAAATTATTATTATTATATTATTTTGGGGGAAGACTTTAAATATTAAAATAAGAATCGTTATTAATAATAATATTATTATTATTATTTTGTTGGAAATGACACGAAAGGGTTTGGTTTAATAAAACCAAGGGTTATTATATTATTTTGGGGGGAAACTTTAAATATTAAAACAATAATTGTTATATTATTAATAACAATAATATATTTTGTTGGAAATGACAGGAAGGGTTTGGTTTAATAAAACCAAGTGCGGTTTTATAAACCCACGTCTTCTTTTTGGCTTTGATGGGGATTAGTGGATTGAATATGGAAAATGGGGATTAGTGGAATGAAAATGGAAATGGGGGATTAGTGGAATGAAAATACGAGGGAAATAGAATGGAGGAGATGAGATGTCGAGAACCATGGTAGCTCTAATACCACTTGTAAGAATATAAGTCTTACATGTTGGATCACACGCGCGCACACACACACACATATATACTGAGAATAATACAATGGGGTGTATAAATATACCAATACGTAATAAGTCATGATATTTTATTAAGTGATCATGACTTATCATTTTTAAACTAATTATATAAATTAAACCTAATAAATAATAATTTTAAATAATGTTAGTAATATACTTTTTGGTATATTACACTATTCCTATACTATGTGATAATATTAGTGCTATAAATCTTTTTAAGAATCTAGTAATGCATTCCAAGACCAAACATATTCCCATCAAGTATCATTTTCTAAAGGAATAAGTCACATAAAAGAATTTCAAGTTGGACTATGTTGACACTAAAGATAAGATTGCAAACATATTCATAAAGCCTCTACCAAGAGATACTTTTGAATATCTCAAACAAAAATTGGGAGTAATTTCCATTCCTCATTAATTTGTTCAATGTTCATCAAAGTCGGAAGTTGTGAGAACAATAGCAAGAATCTATGAACAACCAAAGGATTTAACAATAAAGTATTGGATCAACAATATTATAGTAGCATGCATGTTCTTGTATGAGGTGAACAATGAGTAATTTTGACATCTTGAAAAGTGTAGTATGCACAAATAGTTACACACAAGCCATGAAAGCACTAATTAAAATGCTCACAATGCACCTTGGAAATGCTCGCACAACACTAAAAAATGCTTGCCAACACTTGAGATAAATATGCACACATGCTAAGTAATATGGCCAACTAAAAATGGCCGCAACAAGCAAAGAGAAATTCCCACAACACTTAGAACTATTCCCACAACAACATAAAGAAAATGCCCACACTATCAATAAAATGCCTGCACCGTCAAAGAAAAATACCCACTAGGCATAATAAATGCCAATAGGCGCTTGAGAAATGCTCGCTAAGCATAAGAATACAAGCAAGCCATTGAGAAATTCCTGCCATTCAAGTAAAATGCCCATCAAAGCAAATGAAATGGTCGACAATCAAGTGAAATGTTTGCAGGCCATTGAGAAATGCTTGCAGCCTCACCTAAAATTTCCACAAGCTCACTAAAATGCCTACAGGCTCACTAAAATTTCCACAAGCTCACTGAAAGTTCCCATAGGGCATTGAAAATGCATGCAAGCCATAGCAATATGCTTGCAACTACCATAAATATGCATGAAATTGCCAAATAAAGATTCAAGGTCTTTTATTGCATAGAAGAGCCTTGATAATGCTTGGAGACAAAAGTATAATTAAATGTTGAAGCCAAGAATACGTGAACTTGGTTTCACAAAGATGAGGACAAGATTTGAAGAGCAGTGTTTTGAAGTAGATTTAAAGAAGAGATTTGAAGATACCTTTGTGGACATCTTGAATTGAAAGATAGACATGTGACTATTTAAGGGTTGTTTGACATGATTTAAGGGAAGATTTGAAAAATATTGTAGAGAATATTTGGATGCAGGTTTTGTTACAGCGTTTTGGAGCAGACTTGAGACCCTTAGGGGGTGAATCGTTGACAGGGGGAGTTAGCACAGTCAAAGGGGGATTATTTCCAAAAATAAGATATGTTCACAAATGACATTTACAGTCTAGGAGAACACCCCTTTATCATTGGTGTCAAAGGAGGAGAGAAACAAAGAGTTGATTATAGGGGGGGAAAGTATCACTGCAAAAGGTTGGAGTGTTGCCATCAATGAAAAAGGGAGTGATTATTGAAAAGTGTTGTCATGATGTCAAGGTGCAGTGATGATCATGAAGTGTCAACCAATGTCAAATCCAAGTCAAAAAACCTTGATGCATGAAGTTAAACAACACTCTTGAAGCAATAATGAAGTGTTAAACGGAGCCTTGAAGAAGCCTTGAAGCAACGCGAAGTTGAAGAAGCCTTAAAGTGGCAACAAAAATAAAAAGAGCACCTATAGCAGTTTTGGTACCAATTCCAATAACAACATCTACAATAATTCTTGTATTAACACTTACAAGAATTATGGTACCAACACCTATATCGTTGTTTGGGTGACTAAACTAATACAAAATGAATGACAAGAGATATGTCAGCTCTATAAATTAAAGATGATATTTTTTTTATGATTGATACACATGTTGGATCTACTATGAAGGGTACACAAATGCACTGAAGACCCTACAAAGGCCATATAAAAACTATAATCGTATTGAGAATTTTGTGAGGTGTGTGGAAATGAGCTCTCAGGCATGAAGTGAAGGCAGGAGATGAAATTAGTCAAATATAAATTCTAGGTTTGATGAAAATCTATCTTGAATGATAGTGAGAAAGGAGAATTGATCACATAATTTGAATTGCAAAAGGATTTAGATACAACCGGTGTCCAAATCAATTCGTGCAGGCATAAAAAATGTTTTAAGTAACATTAATGGGTACACTCCTCCACAAAATGATTGTAGAAATAAAAGGGTTATGAAATTACAGGTCTATATATTGTTTGGGATCTAAAGATCGCAGGGGCATAATCTTTCACACAAAGGTTGAGAGAAAGTGGCAAAGTGGAAGCTACATGACTGAGTATATAAGATTGTAAGAGACAGAGCTACAATAGTTGTTTCAAGTGCATTAGACAAGGTTTGATACAGTTAAGAGAAGCTAACTTGTATACTAAGAGAGAAAGAAAATAGAGGTAGCTACATGAATAACAAAGATATTGTGTTCAAGTAAAGATAAGCCATAATACTGAGCAAACAACATATAAGCAGGGATATAGTAGAAAAATAGGGCTATAACAGATAATCAGGGCTACAACAGAGAAGCTGATTTTTGTGAGGTTTGGGCATAATGTGACTCCATGTATTTGAAGATGAACTAACTATGTAAACAACGTAGAAGCATGGTTGGATATTTGTGGCAGTTGTTAAAATTTTAATGGTTATATAAGATATTATAAGATTTAGCATCATAATAACATAACCATAAGCAAAAGGATCACTAAAAGATAGACAAGTACAACCACACAAAAGAACACAAAGATTTATCCTGGGAAACCCTCATGGGGAAGAAAACCCAACAAATCTTCCTCTGTATAAGAAGTATAAAAAGTACAAGACAAGACCCCAGATAGTTGTTCCTCCCTCCAACAGATATATTTCTCCCTTTCAAATGAGGAACACATCTCGTCTATTTATACTCTTTCCGTCACTTGACTTTTAACCTAACAAGTCGGCCCCACTTAACTAAGTGGGTTGACTTCACGTAGGAAGACTCAATACAATATTATATTATATTCATTAGGGTACTATTGACCCGACTTATAATGGAGGCTTTACCTCATGACTCTATGATGGCCAAATACAATAGTAACACCCCGCTGGAGGAATAATAACATCTCCCTTGGATTACATTAGTAAAATACATTTAGAATATCCTTTGAAGTTACAATATTCAACACTCCCCCTTAACGAGAAGGTTATTCTAATGACAAAATCATCATAGATTATAGGAGAACAGAGAGACAATATTTGCAACATCATCGAGGTTATACATCTATATGTCATAGGAAGTTTTCACAATCAGTAAATGCAATAGTTACTCTTCAATATCTTCATCTTGTGCATCACACGATCACTTGAACCTTTTGCAACAACTCTTCGACCTTTCGATCCTTCGTAGCAACACTTCGATCTTACGATCTTTGCAATAGTACTTTGATCTTCTGATCCTTTGCAGCAGCACTTCGATCTTTCAATCCTTGGAAACAACACTTCGATCTTCTCGATAATTTTGCAGCAACACTTTGATCTTCTCAATCCTTTTGCAGCAACACTTCGATCCTTTCGATCCTTTTACAGTCATACTTCGATCTACTTGATCCTTCACTATTGTACTCCGATCTACTTGATCCTTTTCCTCCATGCTACATGCAGTACACATAATCTATTTGTGGGATGATCAATCCCTATCACTTTAGGACATACATCCAAGGATGATGCAATCCTCCATCAGCATTATCCATGAAATTGATCAGTTCAATTGTCTACAAATAAATGTAGACCTCGACTGCACCGAGTGTCGGCCCTATCGTATGTGAGGACTCATCGTAGACCATCCATACCACACAGGTTAGGACCACTTCTAAGTGAGTGTTATACTATGGTATCAACACTTACATGTAGGAATACTCTTTCAAGCAAGAGTATTGTCTACAGAGAAGATCTTGACCACATACACAATGTTAGCCCATCATAGAGCATCCATACCACATAGGTTAGGACCACTCCCAAGTGAGTGCTATACTACGACATCTGTGAGGACTCATCATAGAGCATCCATACCACATAGGTTAGGACCACTCCCGAACGAGTGTTATTCTATGGTATCTACATATGAATGTAGGCATACTCTCCATACAAGAGTATTTTCTACAAAGCAGATCTTGATTGCATACAAAATGTCAGTCCTACCGTCCTTGAGGACTCATCTTAAAGAATCCATACCACTAAGGTTAGGACCACTCCTAAGCGAGTGTTATTCTACGGTATCCACAACTGAAAGTGGGTACTCTCCATGCGAGAGTAACATCTGCAGGTCCATCCTTAGCTAGTAAGGATCACTCTCATGCACAAAGTGTTATACCTTCCATCCTCAAGAGAGGATACTATCGTCCACAAGTGAATGGGGGTACTCTCCATGCAAGAGTAGCATCTGTAGGGCCATCCTTAGCTAGTAAGGACCACTCTCATGAATAGATTGTTATACTTGTGATCCTCAAGAGAGGATACTATCGTCCACAAGTGAATGTGAAACCTTGTCAGCATCATCAAACGCACTTGGCCTCTTTCATGCTGGAGCATCATTGTCATGCCATCATCAATGTCAGTCTCATCATCACTCCCTATTTTTCGGGAGGATCCATATTATCAACTTGCTCCCCTTTGGCTGAGGAGGGTTCATGTCTTCAACCTCTTCTTCCTTTCTGAGGATAGTCCATATCTTCGAACTATTCCTCCTTTTCAAAGAGAGTCCATATCTTTGACTTGTTCTTCCTTTTCGAAGAGAGTCTATATCTTCGACTTGTTCTTACTTTCTGAAGAGAGTCCGTATCTTCGACTTGTTCTTCCTTTCTAAGGAGAGTCTATATCTTTGACTTGTTCTTCCTTTCTGAAGAGATTCTGTATCTTTGACTTGTTCTTCCTTTCCGAAGAGAGTCTGTATCTTCGACTTGTTTCTAATTTCTTAGAAGGGTCCATATCTTCATTGTTCCTCCTTGTGACAAAAGTCTGTATCATCATCGCTTTTCCTCCTTGAGAGGAAATTCTTTAGTATCAACATCACTGTTCATCCTTGCGAGGAAAGTCTTTAGTATCAACATCACTGTTCCTCCTTGCGAGGAAAGTATTTTTGAACTACACAAAGATTGTCATAGAATCTTGGTAAATATATAAGAAACTTGCTCATCATACTCACATACTGGAGGTTTATATCTCCCTTCAGTACCATATCCCACATGATTCTTTGTCATATTTATGCAACTCTGGTTATCACAAAGAATCACTCTGTTATGCAACTCCATGTCAAATAATCCTGACATCAGTTTTCGAAGACTTATCACTTCACAACTAGTCGAGCAAGATGCTATGTAGTTGTGCTGAGAGAAACACTGGACTGTTTCTTACTAAACCAAGAGATCATGGCAGATCCCAGACATTCACATACATCTGAGGTGCCCTCCTATCTGCAACACTTTCTGCTCAATCTAAATCCGTATATCCATACAATTTGTAGTCATGTCATGTCCCCAATTAAATAATTTCCAAATAAGACTATTTGCAAATAATGTTTCACCAACCTACTAGTTCCATAAGTTGACATGGAGACATAAATTTTGTAACAAGGTGCTATGGGACCCAAAAGGACATTAGTTTACCATATTAACATTTAAATGGGTCACATAAATGATAAATGCTCAAAAAATAATGTGGCATGGGTTCATGAAGACACTTGGAAGCTTGTGAAGACTTTGGGTGACTAGATTCCCCACACACTTGGCATGATATTCATCCAAATTCGAACACATGGGTAATGTAACATTATTGGATGGTATGTGGTGTCAAATATCATATAATTATACAAGGAATTTGAATTGGTAAAGGAGGGTAACTCCCATGGAAGAGGAAGAGACTAGAAGACAAGGTGTGCCACTTGGAAGGAGATTCTATGCACTCTATGACAACAAATGATGGAAGATTCTATGACAAGTATGACAAATTCAAACCTGATTTCTGACAGATGATGAATCTGACATGTCAGGGATAAAAATAGCCACCAAGAGGTTGAATTTGGGAGTTATAGGAAGCCATTCGAATTGGGGAAAGAATTGGAGCATGAAGAGGAAGACAAGTGTCATGAGAGTTACTAAACCACTAAGATGAGTTAGAGGAAGATCATGAAGGGAAATTCAACCTTAGTATGATTCATGAAGTTAATAAAAGGATTTCATGAGGAATGAGAATATATTTTTATCATATGTTAATTTTCTTTGGCATTTTTGGAGAGCTTTTGCTTGTCCATTGCATGGTGAGTGCACACTTACCCTGCTAGTGAACCAATTTTGAGGGAGTTGGATTCCTTTCCAAGTTGGTTGATGGAGAGGTCATTAAGACCTATCATGGGAGATTAATGAAGGATTTTTATTTTCAGTTTGAAGGTCCTACAGTCAAATTCTCATCTATCTGCCCATTCTCTCGTTCCTTCTTCTCCATTTCCCCACACTCACAATTGATGGCACACTTGTTGGAGTGATTCTTGTGCCTTGTTGAGGATGGTTGATGCCAAAGATTAGATTTATGATGTACGGCTCTATAATGTCATCTCCATATTCTCAGTAAGTCAAAATCTTAGAAATACATATATGAAAGGCTCGCATTCCCCATGCTCTTGAATAACTAGTTTTCATGGATTTGACTTCAATATTGAAGTAACTTTTTAACAGATTTGTATGAGGAAATTTATATGAGTTATATGATGATGGAGAATCAATATATGATGTATGGATCTGTAATATTATTTCCACATGGTCTATAAGTTGAAATATCAGAGATACATGTATGAAAAGCTTGCATACTCATGCCCTTGTATCACTAGTCTTCATGGATTTGGCTTCAATCCTTAAGTAGTTTAATACTAGATTCGTATGAGGTATATTATATGATTTAGATGATGTTGGTAAAGTGTATTACTCTATAATTTAATGTCCATATCCTCTGTGGGTCTAAATCCAAGAAACTCATGTGTGAAAAGCTTGCATTCCCATGCCATTGAATCACTAGTTTCCACGACTTTGGCTTCAACCTTGAAGGAGCCTTGTATCAGATTTGTATGAGGGATGTTATCTAAGTTTAATGGTGTTTTGACAGTCATATATGATGTGTTTCTCTGTAATTTAATTTCCCTATGCTCTATGGGTCGAAATCCAAGAAATCCATATGTGAAACTCTTGCATTCCCATGCCATTGAATCACCAATTTCCATGACTTTGGATTCAATATTGAAGGAGTATTGTATAATATTTGTGGGAGGATTTTCCTTTTGTTAGGATTATAATCCTCCCTTGTCCAATTTGGTCAATTATGTTTAAATCAGGAGCATGTCTAAATCTGGAGTCCTTTTAGTCTATTTTTAGTCAATAGCACCATTGGGTCAACTTGGCTTGATTGGGGCACATGTACCAGTTACTAAAGTGTGGGGAACATTAATTGAGGCCAAATTCCACTGATTATGCTTGCATGCATTAGTTTAGTAGCCTCCTAGATCAATCCCTAAAAATTAGGAGCCACTGGGAGTGCCGATACCAACCTCCATCAGTTGAGTTCAATTGGTGACTAGTCAAACTCAGTTAGGAGTCAGTTACATTTAGTTCTAGTCCCTTACATTCAGTTCTACTCAGTCAGCGCTAGGATTTCATTGCTGCATGTAGATGAGGCGCATTTACTCACCTACCTTATTCAGTTAGACTAGTCAACATTGAATTAGACACTTGAGTTTGGGTTTTGAACTCCGATGAACTATGATAATGATTTAGACACGGTCAATTAACCATTTAGTTAAGTAGATTCCAATCAATTAGAATTTCCCGACATGGATTCAAATTGCATGAGGCTATTTAGCCATTATACTTCATTGTAATTAATTATCTAATTACTTTGGATTAATGAAAGCATTCACAGTTGCAAGCCATTTTTGCACTGTTTCATTCTTCAATTGTTGAGTAAATTGTATGATCTATCTTGTGAGATGTGTGTTGGTACACAGATCTATGTGCTCAATTTAATATGGTATCAAAGCCTTGAGAGGACAAGGCAATTCTCCTAGTATAGATCCATACTTAGACCAAATTTTTTTTGGAGCAAATTCACTCCTTCCAGTACTGCACTAGAAGCGGAGAATTTACCACTTAATATCCCAAGTAAAGGAATTGTTGATCAAGCTTGCTGGATCAACTATGCTGGGTGTGATGAAAATTCCAAAAGTGCAGACTGTCGACCTTATTTTGTATGTTTCATTGTGTGATTTACAAGTTTATCATTCTTCTTCGCTGCATTCACTACAAGCAGCTCAGTCTCCTTCACTGCATTCGCTACAACAACTCAGTCTCTTCCATTGCATTCCAAATGGTCCCTCCAGTAGAGCTTCTCACTCCTTTCAACTACCACCAGTGGAAGGAGGACATGGAGATGCAGATACACTCCAAAAGACTCTTCAGACTCACAATGGAGACATAGAGAGACCCAATTCATTATGTTGACAAAGAAAAGTACTGGAATAGGATTGATGAAGCATATGGCTGCTTGAGCCTCTCAATCTCTTGAGATCTTCTCTTCCACATCAATGGATTGAATACTCCCAAGGAGGTTTGGGATAAGCTTGCTTCCTTATTTGACAAGCAGGATAATCTGAGGATCTATCAGTTGGAGAATGAGCTGATTTCTCTTCATCCAGCCAATTTCGAAACACTAAATGACTTCTTCACCAAATTCAAGCATCTAGTGTTCCAATTGAAGCTGTGCAAGGTTGAGAAGGAGGATGATCAAATCATCCTTGCAATTCTCTCCAAATTTGGTGCAGACTATTTAGTCTTTGTATCAACATTTCATTCTGTGAAGCTCACTACTCCAAACTGGAAGATGCCTACTCTTAACTCCTTCATTGAATCTCTCACTTAGGAGCATGACAAGTTGATCCAAATGGGGATCATTCGATCTTCTAGAGATCAAGCATTGGTTGCAGGAGGACCTAAGGTAGAGAATGATAAAGGAAAGCAAAAGGATGAGTCTCCTGTAGATAAAGAGTAGTCAAATGAGCCTTCAGGTTCGAAGATAAGCAAGAAGAATGGAACAGGAAATACACTATGTTCTTACTGTGGAAGGGGCTTTCATCCAGAAAGCTCCTGTATGAGAAGAAAAATTGATGAGATGGCTCTTATTTTGAAGAAACATAACATTACTGTACCTACTAGCGCAAGGAAGGCTGGCCATAGAGAAGGAAGTGAAGAACATGAAGAGACATGCCATGCATTGAAGGATAGCTTCTCAACAACACATGCCTTCCTCATTGATTCTGGAGCTTCCAATCATATGGTTGCATCGAGAGAATCATTCTCTAAATTGCAGTATTTTGATGGTCCTAGTATTGAGATGGGAAATAACAGTAAAATTCAAGCTAAAGGGAAGGGTTCTATCAAGCTTGAACATGGAAAGTTCAAAGATGTGCTTTATGTGCCCTCCTTAGCTGCAAACCTGTTATTTGTATACCAGATGACTCATACTTGTTCTCTAAAGCAAGTGATATTTGGTCTTGAATCAGTGGAGATCACATATATCTCTACTGGGAACATCATAGCGAAGGGTGCTGCAAATCATGCCTCCAAGGCATATGAGTTCTCACACTTCATGCCATTTCCAGAACCAGTGCACTCTCAACAACTACTTGCAAGGGAAGGTATAAACATTCCATCTACTTCTTTTGTAGTGTCCACTTGTATTTCAAAACCAGTTGTATCAGTTTATGAGATTGAGACTTAGGGTGATTCAGATCGAGATCCAGTCCCTACTCCCAAGCAGGAAGCTAGGAAGATGATCGAAAATCCATCTAACACTCAGAAGGGAAAGACCCTTGCGCTATGTCATGCAATCTCACCTCCTTTAGAGAGATGAAACAAAATCCCTGGGAGATGCTACATGGAAAGGGCTGATTAGTAAAACTACATTCAGAAGAATAGAGTGGATCATACACCACTTCATCTAGAAAGAGGCAAAGGTTACATTCCTCCTTCCGTCCATCATCATTTTGGGAGAAGATGGAGAAGTCTACATGCCAGGCCCCAGGATACCTATGCACATAACATCATGCATGCTGCTTCGCTACATCACAAATATTGTAGAAACATTTTTTCAAGTTTTTCAAACTTGAATCTTGATTCTACCTGCTTAGTTAGAGGGGGGGGGGGATTTTTTCCCATGTGGTTTTTTCCCCATCTCCGTATGTTAAGCAGTTACTTTTCTTGTTGTAATGGGTGACCTATGGTCTTAGTTACCAGGGCTCACAAATTGTCCAAGTTATCATTCAAGGGGGTGTTAGGATTATAATCCTCCCTTGCCCAATTTGGTCAATTATGTCTAAATCAGGAGTATGTCTAAATCTGGAGTCCTTTCAGTCTATTTTTAGTCACTAGTACCATTGGGTCCACTTGGCCTAATTGGGGTACATGTACTAGTTACTAAAGTGTGGGGAACACTAATTGAGGCCAATTTCCACTGATTGCACTTGCATGCATTAGTTTAGGATCCTCCTAGATCAATCCCTATAAATTAGGAGCCATTGGGAGTGCCGATATCAACCTCCGTCAGTTGAGTTCAATTGGTGACTGGTAAAACTTAGAGGAGTCAATTACATTCAGTTCTACTCAGTTACCGCTAGGATTGCATGGATGCATGTAGGTGAGGCACATTTACTCACCTACCTTAGTCAGTTAGACTAGTCAACACTAAATTAGACACTTGATTTTGGGTTTTGAACTCCAATGAACTCCGACAATGATTTAGACAAGGTCAGTTAACCATTCAGACAAGTAGAGTCCAATCAATTCGAATTTCCTCACATGGATTTAAATTGCATGAGGCTATTTAGCTATTTTAATTCATTGTAATTCATTATCTAATTACTTTTGATTAATGAAAGCATTCACAGTTGCAAGCCATTTTTGCACTGTTTCATTCTTCAATTGCTGAGTAAATTGTATGATCTATCTTGTGAGTTGCGTGTTGGTCCACAAATATATGTTCTCAATTTAATACCTTTTAGTTTTATGCTGTTGGGGAATAAATTTGTATTCCAGATACTGCCACCCTATTTCATATTAATCTCATAACCATATATTTTACCTTTGCTATGTCAAGTCTAGCTAGTAATGCAAATTTCCCTTAGGCAATTTCTATGAAAGTTACCCTACAAATGTTGTAGATAATAATGCGCTTGCAAAAATTAATAAAAATGATTAAGGGTAGTAATTGATGTCTGATATTCATTCCCATACTCTTTTCTGAAATTTTGGAGGGTCGTACTTGATTTGGAGAGCTAGTTTGGCCATCACCCTTGGGGGGATTTGAACACAATTTCCTAGTAATTTTGGTCTTTTCGTCATTAGCCACAAACAAGTTTGCAGAGGTATTAAGTATGTAAAAAAGTATCCATAGAACAAATTGGTATGATTTTAGAGTCATCATACCATTTCCTTTCAAATTCGGGACCATTTGGTGAAAGTTGGAACCCTCTAGAATCATGACTAGTTAAGCTCAAATTTTACCCAATTTGTGCATTTCTCCAAAATTTCCAAAAAGGGACATTTCAGTGGTATCAGAGAATGGTACTTGAACCTGTGAATTAATACCATCTATTGGGAGCTTAATTAAGGAGTTTTATTTTCAGTTTGAAGGTCCTACAGTCAAATTCTCATCTATTTCCCCATTCTCTCGTTCCTTCTTCTCCATTTCCCCACACTCACAATTGATGGCGCACTTGTTGGAGTGATCCTTGAGCCTTGCTGAGGATGGTTGATGCCCAATATTTGATTTATTATTTATGGCTCTGTAATATCATCTCCATATTCTCTGTAAGTCGAAATCTCAGAAATACATATATGAAAGGCTCGCATTCCCCATGCTCTTGAATAACTAGTTTTCATGGATTTGGCTTCAAAATTGAAGTAGCTTTTTATCATATTTGTATGAGGACATTTAGATGAGTTTTATGATGATAGGGAATCAATATATGATTTATGTATCTGTAATATTATTTCCACATTCTCTGTAAGTCGAAATATCAGAGATACATGTATGAAAAGCTTGCATACTCATGCCCTTGTATCACTAGTCTTCATGGATTTGGCTTTAATCTTGAAGTAGTTTTATACCAGATTCGTATGAGGGATGTTCTTTGAGCTTGATGATTTTTTGAAAGAAATATATGATGTGTTACTCTGTAATTTCATTTCCCTATTCTCTACGGGTCGAAATCCAAGAAATCCATATGTGAAACTCTTTCAATTCCATGCTACTAATTTACTAGTTTTCATGTATTTGACTCCCATACTGAATGAGTTGTATACCGGACTCATATGAAGGGATTTATATGATGTTTAATACTATTTGGGAATCAATTGGTATTCTGTATATGGTCCCTATATGTCACATCCTGATCTGAACCTTTAACTCTACCTTTCATATGTCAAAATCGAGCTAGTTATGCAATTTCCCCATAAGCAATTTCACTAAAAGTTATCAAACAAATTTGGAACTCTATAACCAGTTTGTATAAATAATAACCATGTGTAATGACATTCCATGAGTTATAATATCATTCCCCATAATTTTATTACAAATTTTGGATTTTCATACATGAGTTGGGAAGCCTAGTTAGCCTACATCCTAGGGGGGATTTCATCACAATTTCCTAGTCATTTTAGTCATTTTTGTCATCAGCCCCAAAAAAGGTTGCAGAGGTATAAAGTATGATACAAATTATTCATGAAACACCTTTGGATGTTTTAATACTCATCATACCATTTACTTTCAAATTTGGGACCATTTGGTGAATGTTGGAACCCTCTAGAGTCATGACTAGTTAAGCTCGAATTTTGCCCAATTTGTAATTTTCTCCAAAATTCCAAAAAGGGACATTACAGTGGTATAAAAGCATGGTCCTTGCACCTATGAATCAATACCATCCATTGAATAAAATTTTGCAAATATGTCTTGGTTTCATAATCTACCCACCAATCCCACTTTCCTTCCTCCCCCGCTAAGGGAAGAAGAAATTACAATCAAAGATATCGAAGCATGCTACCAGGGGTATAAAAATTTGAGATGGGATATTCGTGAAAGGTATTATTTCCAAGAGTATATTCTAAAGTATGGATTTTTTTACAAGAAGGAAAATGAGAACTCATTAAGGAATAATCAACAATGCACAAGTATGGAGGAGACCAAGGAGCTACCAATTTTTGTGGGTGGTGAAGAAGAAAAAGCATTACATCGAGAGGATCAAAAGTCACCCCCAAATTATTTGAAAAAGATGAGGAAAAATCACATGATAATGAAGAATATTACCTTGAAACTATTGAATATCTTTTCAAAACACATTCTACTGTGGACATGGACCAAAGGGCACCTACTGATGGATGCTTGAACTGTGAAGGAGTACCTACCAATGGGTGCTCACAACTCTATGTTGGTGACATAGAGATCAGATTTGAAAATTTTGCTGTGAGACACATTTATCATGAGCATAAATATGAATACCTTGTAGCAGCTAATGAAGAACCAAGGTCAACTTCCCCATCACCACTTGAGCTTCAAGAAGTTGATCAAATCAAGAATAAATAAGAAGAGGAGGTTTCTCAACAAGAACCTATTTTTCTTGAAGGGTATTTGAATATGAGTGAAATGAATATCCATCAGGCCCTTAACATACTCAATGACACTAAATCATTGGTATCAAATTCTTGTTGAAAAGTTTCTTCATTGGAGGAGCCATCCTTTCTTGAAGACATGGAGAAGATTCAAAGAGCAATGTGCACAATCAAAGGTAATTTCATGTCTTTGATTTTTGATAGAAACAATTTGATTGAGCTTAATGAATGGTTACATGAAGCATATTTTAATAATAATCAGGATACCCATAGGATCAAAAATAAACCTGAGCAACTTCTTGAGAGATTGCAAGATACTTGTTCTTCCTCCTATGTTTCAAATTTTCATGTGGTAGATTTCTTGGAGGATTCTCATGACATGACAGATCATGAGAAACATGAAAAATTGCAGGTTATTGTTGTGTTTGAAGATGATATTTATGAGAGAAAATCACTTGTTGTGGTGGACGAGGAACTTGAGTTGCCTCTTGAAGATGGGTGCACACTTTTTGAAGAAGTGCATGATTCCACTACCTTGGAACCAACCCATGAGGAAAGTTTTACATTTTTGAGGGAGGTCCATGTTACTACCCTTATGGAGCCTTCACATGATGAACATTTTGCACTTTCTAATCCTTTGGGTGACTTGGTTCTTTCTCCTACATCCTAGACTTCCATATTTTGCAGCATTCGTCCTAATGAAGTATGGGTGAAAGGTTTCTTTTTTATAGTGCCACATGAAGAGTATGGAATTGATGATGACATGATTAGAGAACCATATTATTTACATTTGCAGCAGCATCCTTTGTTACATTATGATGATACACATCTACATGGGTGCACCTATGATGTTCACTTGAGTCACTTGGAGACTCATGATTTTCCTTGCTCCTTGCCTAGTCCATTTGATGTTGGAGGAACTTCATCCCACACTTGGGTGAAGAGATATATGATTGAAGATCATTATTATTGGCAGAAACATCCTCTGTTATTTCATGATTTTAGACATATTCATGGGTGTATTGATGAAACGTCTTTGATCCACTTGAAGTATTCATGTTTGCTTTGCTCCTTATTGGGTTCATATTTTGGTGGAGGTTTTTCATTCACTTCTTGGATGAAAGAACAAATGGCTGATTATTATTTTGATGCATCTAAAATTATTTTGGAGAAACATTATAGGGCATGGGATCCTCACCTATGTCATGGAGAATATATGATATAATAATTGATGCTTATGTGTATGGGCCACATGATGATCTACTTACTTGGATGTATAAGCACTTTCATGATTCTTTGATGATGTACCTTCTTGATGTACATTTGTATTATGTTGTTATGTACTTTCATGATATATATATTTTGTACTCATGATGTTTGGAAGGGTTCCATACAAGCAATGGGATCCTGGCATTGCTTGGTTTCATCTCACTTGGAGTAGCAATTCTACTTTTGGTTTTAGAAAGCAAGCCAACCTTCAGTTGTTTGAGTTCATCTTTGCAGATCAGTGTTCCTGTTTCTTATGTGGGATACCTTTTGAGAGATGGATTCAATTTTCACATGCTTGGTTTTCATGGAATTCCATCATAGATATTTCACACCATGCATGTATCAGGATCATATGGGACCCTCAGATCATTTTTGGTCTCAATGGTTTCAATTTTGGGGGACAACAAGCAACATTGGAGATTTATTCACCACTTGAGAAGATGATTGTAATCAGAGTAGTGCAGCAACAAGCATGGTGGTTCCTCCCTAAAATTTTCTTGGAATATTAAGAAACTCAAAGTTTGGTAACTCAACACCAACTTCAAAGAATTATACAGAAGCAAAAAGGGGTGAAAGTTCAGAAAAGGTTTCCAAAATATGGAGGTAAAGATTATTTGCACAAATTTGGTTTTTATGGATTTGATTAATCATTTTGGTGTTAGTAGTGATGTTACACAGTATATCAATATGCAAAATCCACATCTCTTTACTTTTGGGAACACAAAATTGCAGTACATGAGTGCCACTACTCAAGTTGTAGCTAAAGAAAATCAACGAGCATAACCATAAGAGAGCACTTGGTGCAAGGGATGGAGTACCAAATGAGGATGTTACTTGGGAATATAATTTTTTTTTCAGCATACAAACTTGGCATTGATTCAGGACAATAAATATTGAGTGGGAAGGATTTATCATGTCCATAATTAAATAATTTCCAAATAAGTCTATTTGCAGGTAATGTTTCACCAACCTACTAGTTCCATAGGCTGAGATGAAGACATAAATTTTGTAATAAGGGGCTATGGGACCCAAAAGGACATTAGTTTACCATATTTACATTTAAATGGGTCACATAGATGATAAATTATAAGAAACTAATATGGCATGGGTTCATGAAGACAATTGGAACCTTGTGAAGACTTTGGGTGACTAGATTCCCCACACACTTGGCATGATATTCATCCAAATTAGAACACATGCGTAATGTAAAATTATTGGATGGTAATGTGGTGTCAAATATAATATAATGAGCCAAGGAAGTCGAATTGGTAAAGGAGGGTAACTCCCATGGGAGAGGAAGAGACTAGAAGACAAGGTGTGCAACTTGGAAGGAGATTCTATGCACTCTATGACAACAAATGATGGAAGATTCTATCACAAGTATGGAAAATTAAGAACTGTTTGTTGAAATATGACAAACCTGACATGTCAGGCTAAAAATAGCCACCAAGAGGTCTAATTTGGGAGTTAGAGGCAGCCATTGGAATTGGGGAAAGAATTGGAGCATGAAGAGGAAGACACGTGTCATGAGAGTTACTAAACCACTAAGATGAGTTGGAGGAAGCTCATGAAGGGAAGTTAGAACTTAGGAGGCCTCATGAAGTTAATAAAAGGATGTCATGAGGAAGGAGAATAGTTTTTTTATCATTTGTTAATTGGCCTTTGGAATTTTTGGAGAGCTGTTGCTTGTCCACTGCATGATGAGTGCACACTTACCCTGCTAGTGAACCAATTTCGAGGGAGTTGGATTCCTTTCCAAGTTGGTTGATGGAGAGTACATTAAGACCTCTCATGGGAGATTAATGAAGGATTTTTATTTTCATGTTGAAGGTACTACATTCGAATTCTCATCTATCTCCCCATTCTCTCGTTCCTTCTTCTCCATTTCCCCATACTCACAATTGATGGCGCACTTGTTGGAGTGTTTCTTGTGCCTTGCTGAGGATGGTTGATGCCCAATATTTGATTTATGATGTATGGATCTGTAATATAATCTCCATATGCTCTGTAAGTCGAAATCTCAGAAATAGGTATATGAAAGACTAGTTTTCATGGATTTGGCTTCAATATTGAAGTAGCTTTTTATCATATTTGTATGAGGACATTTATATGAGTTTTATGATTACGGGGAATAAATATATGATGCATGGATATGTAATATTATTTCCACATGCTCTATAATTCGAAATATAAGAGATACATGTATGAAAAGCTTGCATACTCATGCCCTTGTATCACTAGTCTTCATGGATTTGGCTTCAATCTTGAAGTAGTTTTATACCATATTCGTATGAGGGATATTTATGAGTTTGATGAAGTTGGGAAAGACATATATAGTGTATTACTCTGTAATTTAATGTCCATATCCTCCATGGGTCTAAATTCATGAAACTCATGTGTGAAAAGCTTGCATTCCCATGCCATTGAATCACTAGTTTCCATGACTTTGGATTCAATCTTGAAGTAGTCTTGTATCATATTTGTATGAAGGATGTTCTATGAGTTTGATGATGTTGTGATAGAAATATATGATGTGTTTCTCTGTAATTTAATGTCCCTATGCTCTGTGGGTCGAAATCCAAGAAATCCATATGTGAAACTCTTGCATTCCCATGCCATTGAATCACTAGTTTCCATGACTTTGGATTCAATCTTGAGGAGTATTGTATTATATTTGTGGGAGGATTTTACTTTTAGTTTCATGATTTTGGGGAATAAATTTGTATTCCAGATACTACCACCCCGTTTCATATTACTCTTAGAACCATATATTCTACCTTGCCTATGTCAACTCTAGCTAGTAATGCGAATTCCCCTTAGGCAATTTCTATGAAAGTTACCCTACAAATGTTGTAGATCATAATCTGTTGGAATATATTATATTCCTTGGAAGGTAATAATGTCTTTGTATTATGTCGGAAGTTGTCTACAATCTTATGTAAAAGAGTAATACATTTAACCCATAGTTATATGGTGGTGTATTTACTTGTGTAGAGTATTTGGCCATGTTATTGTATTAAGATATGTTATTTTGGAGAATTGTATTATCCCACGTGAAATATGTGAGAGTAATTCCTCCTCACCTCTTAGTATATAATAGGGTCAAGTGAGTCTCTACATATCATGAATTCTTGATGTAGCAGTGGTACTATTGTGACACTGTTGTACATCATCTATATTCTTTGGGGTATTTGTGATTTGCTCTCTTGTAAGATTGGAGAAGACATTCTGGAGATAATAGAAGACTAGCTTCCCATGGATGTAACCCATTAGGGTGAACCACGTATATCGGTGTTCTCTTGTCCTTTTCTTTTCATGTTCTTATCTTTTATGATATGTTGTTGGTTGTTTAGATAGGTTAACTAGTTTAGCTTGACTTTACTATTCTAACATAATCCACTTGTAGAAATTAATAAACATTATTAAGGGAATTCATTTATGTCTGATATTCATTCCCATACTTGTTTTGAAATTTGGGAGGGTCGTACTTGATTTGGAGAGCTAGTTTGGCCATCACCCGTGGGGGGATTTGAACACAATTTCCTAGTAATTTTGGTCTTTTTTTCATTATCCCCCAACAAGTTTGTAGAGGTATTAGGTCTAATACAAAGTATCCATAAACCACCTTGGGATTTTTTAAGAATTGTCATACCATTTCATTTCAAATTCGAGACCATTTGGTGAAAGTTGGAACCTTCTAGAGTCATGACTAGTTAAGCTCAAATTTTTCCCAATTTGTGTATTTCTCCAAAATTTCCAAAAAGGGACATTTCAAGTCATGATATCTACCATAGAAAAGGTACCAAGT
Organism: Pseudotsuga menziesii; assembly: GCA_001517045.1. NCBI lineage: Eukaryota > Viridiplantae > Streptophyta > Pinopsida > Pinales > Pinaceae > Pseudotsuga > Pseudotsuga menziesii. Next base: position 780,775 of record LPNX010057347.1, on the reverse strand, counting down.
CTATCATACCTTTTAGGTACCTCATCACATGCTTTGCAGCTATCAAGTGAACGTGTCTAGGTTTAACTAGATACTGACTTAAGGTGTTCAAAACAAAGCATATATATGACCTTGTATTTGTTAGATATATCAATGAATCAATAATATGTCTACACTAAGTCATATCACTAACTCTAATGTCTCATCAGACAACAGATTGAGGTTGGTGTCCATGGGTGTGTCCATGTGTTTACAATCCAACATATCAAATCTTCTTTGAGATTTCCACAACATACTTTTCCTAGTTCAAAAATACTCCTTATGGGCTCTGACACACTTCCAGCCTGAGGAAATAATGCATCAATCCAAGATATTTCATCTTGAATTCTTCAGCTAGCTTCTTCTTGCTTTCTATGATTTGTTTCTCATTTCCTGTCAGAAATAGATCATCCTCATACAACAATAGTATGACAGGTTCATCATCCATAAACTTAAGGTAAAGGTTAGTATCAACTTTGCTCTTGGTAAAGCTCAATTTTGTCAAGAATCTATCTATTCTTCCATACCAAGCTCTAGAAGCTTGCTTTAGTCCATACAGATCCTTTTTCAACTTACATACATGAGTCACTATGTATTCTACTTTAAATCCTTGTGGTTGTTTGATGTAAACCTCTTCCTCAATCATACCATTCAGGAAGGTTGTCTTTACATCCATCTGGTGTAGACCCCACTTCATCATGGAAGCAAGTGCCATGATGGTTCTAATGATAGTGTACATTTCTACTGGAGCAAATGTCTTTCCATAATCAATTCCTCTCTGTGAGAGAATCCTCTAGCCACAAATCTTTCCATACTTCCATCAACAACATGTTTTATCTTGCAAATCCACTTGGAAGATACCACACTCTTGCTTTCTGGTTTGGGTACTATATCCCAAACATCATTCTGGCATTCTTCTGTCATTGATTCTACCATGAGTTCATCCTATCAGGTCATCAACATATCCCAGTATTCTGCATTCAACCTTCAAGGTTGGAACCCACTTTACTCTTGGTAAAGCCTTAGTTCATCATGAAGTTGTCCATCCTGTCGTACCATGTCAAACTCAGAGATCTTCTGTAATCAATCCCCCTGAAGTAGAGCATCATCCTCCCTCTGCATTCTGTGTTAGAGTGACATGTACCATCCTCTGCTACTATGTATCCATCTCAGGTTACTAGATACAATTATCCCTTTATCTTGAACTTTGTTGAAAATTTCCTCTTGCACCCATATCTGAGCTTGTTATCTTCTATAGGTTTCCATCTTCAACCTTGTAGCAAAGGTTAAGCTATTCATCACTCTAGGTAATCTTTCAAGCTCATGGATGTTCTTATCTATGGGTTCCTTCTGAGCTCATACAAAGCCTATTCTGTACAGGTGGTTCTTTGCTCGATATATACTTCTACTAGAGAAGTGTGTCTATTCAATAGAGTATGTCATGCCATAGCCTATTCTTTCTAAGACAAACCACGAACCTTGATTTGTATAATTGTTCTTGTAGATCCATATGGAAGACACTACGGACTTCCCTTCAAGTCTCGGAATCATATCCTTGACATCATTCCCCATGATCAAATGTTACTCTTTGATCATAGCTTATTCCATAGCTATAAGGGTTTGCATCAATGATGTCACCCAACTAGAGTGTGTCCTAGGCCTATTACTTTGGTTTGGAAGTATCGTCATACTTTTCTTCATCTCTCGAGGTGGATCTATTCTTCTGAAGCTCTTTCTTCTGTCACAGTGTCTCTGACCTTGGTAGCTTCAGGTTATTTTTTATTGGAGTGAATCTTGAATCATCACTTGTTCTTCGGAACAAGTCTCATCCTCCTTTTATTGTAGGCGGTTGTACATGAGCTTTCCTACAAGTCAAATGCACCATTTCATAGGACATATGCATAACTTAGAAATTATTATGCATCATGCAACTATTTTAGCCAATACAACATTTATCCATATCTCACGAAAACTTTCCATAAGCCTTCCATATCTACCATAACATCATTGATATTTTGCACTAATCTAATATGTCAGCATAGTATCAATGGAGAGTTCTATAGCACCATGGGCTAGTTACCCATAACATGCATATTAGTAGTGTACTGTCATTAATGCAAAAATTATTTCATGCATAATACACAAAATATATGGGAAAGACAATTCAAATACTTATCTTTGTTTGTTTGGATGACTTATTTTTGTGCTTTGTCTTCATCTCCTTCTGGATCTGCAACTCCTCCTTTGACCAATGAGATTGCTTCAATCTGATGCTTGCTTGAAAGCTTTTATAGAATGCTACTTCTAATGGACCTAGGGTTTGACATAAAAATACCCTAATTTTCAACTTAGGTATCTTTCATATCTAATTAGATAGAAATATTCACCTCCTCAAGGCGAACTGAATAGCATACTCATTTTCCCAAAATTGTGATCAGAAATACAAAGTATATAATGCCCTAGTTTTCTTCAATTTCTTCTAAATAAATGTCTGATATTGTTTCTGAGGTATCTCCAAAATTACTGCTCCTTTATGTCTGGAACTTCATAGGGAGGTATCTTGTTTTGTATTCTTTCCAACACCACAGGTTAGAGCACAATTGGTTTCACCAATTGGGACTTATGTGAATTTTCCCAACGTGACTTATTTCATGACTGTTTTGAATAGAGAACTTGTACAGGCTTCCACATGTCATTGTTTCACTTTCGGGGTCTGAAACTTTTAAAATAGAAAGTAAGTTTTGTGCCCTATCTGTAACATCTTTCTAAATTTAATTTGGACCTTCGTAGCCCAAGATATAGCAATTCTCCCTAGGTCACCCATTTAAGGCTGAATCATGGGAGAGGATAGAACCCTGACTTGGAGGAATCATATCTCCTAGATTATAGGGAATATGAGGCTGAAAATTTTACACAAGGTACATAATGAATTTATATTTGTCCTGTAAAAGTTTAGGCTCCTGATCCTTCTCCAATCTCGAGATATATCAAATGTAGCAAAATTACTAGTTTTAGTCTTTTAGGGTTTTCAATCACGAAACCCTAATCTTCAATGGCTGTAGTTGTAACACTGTTTCAGATGCACAAAGACTTATTTCAGGGTATCTTTGATACCATGTTAAGTTTTTAATGGTTAGATTAGATATTATAATATTTAGAATCACAACATCATAACCATAAGCAAAAGGACCATTGAAAGATAGACAAGTACAACCACACAAAAGAACACAAAGATTTATCTCGGGAAACCCTCACGGGGAAGAAAACCCAAAAAAACTTCCTCTGTATAAGATGCATAAAAAGTACAAGACAAGAACCCATATAGGTGTGTCTCCCTCCAATAGATATATCTCTCTCCCTCTCCTATGCGCTATACACAAGTGAGTGCATGTGTTCAAATGAGGAACACATCTCCTCTATTTATACTCTTTTCGTCACTTGACTTTTAACCTAACAAGTCGGCCCCACTTAACTAAGTGGGACGACTTCACTTAGGAAGACTCAATACAATATTATATTATATTCATTAGGGTACTATTGACTTGAATTACACTAGAGGATTTACCTCATGACTCTATGATGACCAATCACAATAGTAACACCCTGCGAGAATAATAATAACATCTCCCTTGGGTTACATCAGTAAAATACATTTAGAATATCCTTTGAAGTTACAATATTCAACAACAGTGTACTACAAATACTTCTTTATCTTTAGGGTGGTAGGATGGTTCTTGGGAGAGCAGGTTGTTGCTTGATTCGGTGCTTACAAAGGATTGGTGTCCTCATCCACTTGACATGTTGGTGCCTACAGAATTGAGTTGGTGCTTACAAAGATTAGTGTCCTCATCCATCAGACAGATTAGTGCCTGAAAATGCAAATTGGTGCTTTCTAGTTATGAGTTGGTGCTCATAAGAGGATCGGTTTCCTCATCTCTTGAATAGGTTCATGCCTACAAATTACAAGTTGGGGGTTGTAGGAGGGATTGGTGTCCCTGTCATATTGTTGTTTGCGAAATCTGTAAGTGGGTGTTCACACCATTATTGGAGATTGGTGTCTCCTACAATTTGTTGTAATCTATGATTGTATAAATTCATTAAACTGAGTTTCTGTAAATATTTTGTGTAATGTGATTTGATGCTGATGAATATTTATGATTAATAATGATACATGATTAATGAAGTAAAAAAAATTGTTAAAAGTGTGTGATAGTAATTCACACCCTCTCACGGTATCATTGTGGGTTCCAATAGAGTGCATAAAGTCTTGTTTTATTAGTGGTAAGGGCACTACAAGGAAAAGACCTTCCAGCAGATTTTTTTGCGAAAGCGCCTATAAAAAGAACCCAAATATCCATTTATAGCGGAGATGAGCAGGCAGAGGTAAGTTTAGTTGATTTTTTTTAGGGTGCTTTTATATATGAGAAACACACTAGTGCACTTTGATTATAGATGCATCGATGCACATTTATTATAGACGCATCAGTGCATTTATTAAACCACCGCACCAGTTTTGAAAATCTTCGTCAATGCAGAGAAAAAATATTTATTTTATATTTCAACCACCAACAAAAATCAGTGCATTTGATACATACTTACACACCAGTGCATAAGTACACTTAATGCACCAGAATAACAAAAAAAACCCTTCTAACTAAAAAAATTAAATATTAAAAAAAATAAAAAATTAACAACAAAAAACAAAAGAAATTATCAACAAATGATATGCATTATGTATATCCTAATGCATTGACGTGTTCTTTATTTTAGAGCACTTGCACATAAACAATTTGTATTTTTGCAGATCCCATACCGGTGTGTCCTATACCTAAGGGCACCAATGTAGGGTGAAATTAATACAATTATTGGATGGAATTTTATTTTCTATTTTTTTATTTATATTCTTTAATAATGCATTTATATCCTCCAAAAACGTCACGGCGTTCTATACCTAGAAACAACACATTAAGTTAAAATTAAAAAAAAAAAAAACATAGTGGAAATAATCAAAATAACTTATTATTCACTCATGGTGTGTTTATCTAATACAAATGCACCGATTTGTTTTGTAGGAGAGTGAACCATGTTAGGGTTAAATTAAAAATTTACGGGTCAAAATTTGTATGGTTTATATTGAATATCGGTACAGTTAGGCCTTCCAAACACACCAATGTATCTGGGTATTGGGAGCACTGCAACATGGTAATACAAAAAAAATCATCAAAATATAAAATTGTTTTTACCATGTTATAGTGCTGTAGACCTCCTAAGCAGGACTGCTACCCTTGGATCCCTAAAACACCTTGCTACTGATGATGCTCGTGCTTGATTTTCTTTCGTCTATTGCTCAATATGAAGATTTGGAATTTCACCAAACGGTGGGAAAAAAAAATTGGTCTACGTGGAAACCATTCCTCCTCGATGCACAAATGTCTAGGCAATGTCTGTGTTACCTTCTATTTTAAACTTTTAGCATATTAAAAATAAAAAATTCACCTTAAATTTGCTTAATTAAAAAAAAATATGCGTGGTGCGTTTGAATAGTTTGGCTCACACCGCTCTAACGATGAACCCTGGAAATTTACAAGGCACATAGTTAGCAAGGAAACCACCCTTGTAAACTATAGCGCATCGTTATCAAGATTCACTATATTTTAAACAATGCACCATGAAAACTAAAATAATAAACACAACACCCTTTCTAGTGCATTACTTTAATCGATGCTCCAATGTCGATCATAGGAACGCAACGAACCAGTGCATGTTATTATCTTAAATACACCCAGTTAAGCCATAAATAAAAAATGAAATATTTCAAACCATCGATCGGTGCGCTGGGTAAGTACACATTGATATGTTTTTTAGAGTGCACACCATCCACACTGTGTGTTTAAAACCATTGTATGCATCGTTGCTAGTGCATACACATCTTTATAATGCATCAGTGCTCCCTACACTGTGACGCACCATTTTATGAATTAAAACAATATTTTAGATGGTTCATATTCAACCTTAGTATGCCTCATGAAGTTAAAAAAAGGATTTCATGAGGAATGAGAATATATTTTTATCATATGTTAATTTTCTTTGGCATTTTTGGAGAGCTTTTGCTTGTCCATTGCATGGTGAGTGCACACTTACACTGCTAGTGAACCAATTTCGAGGGAGTTGGATTCCTTTCCAAGTTGGTTGATGGAGACGCCATTAAGACCTCTCATGGGAGATTAATGAAGGATATTTATTTTTAGGTTGAAGGTCCTGCAGTCAAATTCTCATCTATCTCCCCATTCTCTGGTTCCTTCTTCTCCATTTCCCCACACTCACAATTGATGGCACACTTGTTGGAGTGATTCTTGCGCCTTGCTGAGGATGGTTGATGCCAAAGATTTGATTTATGATGTATGGCTCTATAATATCATCTCCATATTCTCAGTAAGTCAAAATCTCAGAAATACAGATATGAAAGGCTTGCATTCCCCATGCTCTTGAATAACTAGTTTTCATGGATTTGACTTCAATATTGAAGTAGCTTTTTATCAGATTTGTATGAGGACATTTATATGAGTTTTATGATGAGGGAGAATCAATATATGATGTATGGATCTATAATAATATTTCCACATGGGCTGTAAGTCGAAATATTAGAGATACATGTATGAAAAGCTTGCATACTCATGCCCTTGTATCACTAGTCTTCATGGATTTGGCTTCAATCTTGAAGTAGTTTTAAACCAGATTCGTATGAGGTATACTCTATGAGTTAGATGGTGTTGGTAAAACCATATATAATTTATAACTCTATAATTTAATGTCCATATCCTCTATGGGTCTAAATCCAAGAAACTCATGTGTGAAAAGCTTGCATTCCCATGCCATTGAATCACTAGTTTCCACGACTTTGGCCTCAACCTTGAAGGAGCCTTGTATCAGATTTGCATGAGGGATGTTATATAAGTTTAATGATGTTGTGACAGTCATATATTATGTGTTTCTCTGTAATTTAATTTCCCTATTCTCTGTGGGTCGAAATCCAAGAAATCCATATGTGAAACTCTTGCATTCCCATGCCATTGAATCACCAATTTCCATGACTTTGGATTCAATATTGAAGGAGTATTGTATAAGATTTGTGGGAGGATTTTCCTTTTGTTAGGATTATAATCCTCCCTTGTCCAATTTGGTGAATTATGTTTAAATCAGGAGCATGTCTAAATCTGGAGTCCTTTTAGTCTATTTTTAGTCAGTAGCACCATTGGGTCCACTTGGCATGATTGGGGCACATGTACCAATTACTAAAGTGTGGGGAACATTAATTCAGGCCAAATTCCACTGATTGCACTTACATGCATCAGTTTAGGAGCCTCCTAGATCAATCCCTAAAAATTAGGAGCCACTGGGAGTGCCGATACCAACCTCCATCAGTTGAGTTCAGTTGGTGACTAGTCAAACTCAGTTAGGAGTCAGTTACATTTAGTTCTAGTCCCTTACATTCAATTCTACTCAGTCAGCGCTAGGATTGCATGGCTGCATGCAGATGAGGCACATTTACTCACCTACCTTATTCAGTTAGACTAGTCAACACTAAATTAGACACTTGAGTTTGGGTTTTGAACTCCGATGAACTACGATAATGATTTAGACACGGTCAGTTAACCATTCAGTTAAGTAGATTCCAATCAATTCGAAGTTCCTCACATGGTTCAAATTGCATGAAGCTATTTAGCCATTCTACTTCATTGTAATTAATTATCTAATTACTTTAGATTAATGAAAGTATTCACAGTTGCAAGCCATTTTTGCACAATTTCATTCTTCAATTGTTGAGTAAATTGTATGATCTATCTTGTGAGATGTGTGTTGGTCCACAGATCTATGTGCTCAATTTAATATGGTATCAGAGCCTCGATAGGACAAGGCAATTCTCCTAGTATAGATCCATACTTAGACCATTTTTTTTTGGAGCAAATTCGCTCCTTCCAGTACTGCACTAGAAGCGGAGAATTTACCACTTAATATCCCAAGTAAAGGAATTGTTGATCAAGCTTTCTTGATCAACTATGCTAGGAGTGATGAAAATTCCAAAAGTGCAGACTGTCGACCTTATTTTGTGTGTTTCATTGTGTGATTTACAGGTTTATCATTCATCTTCGTTGCATTCACTACAAGCAACTCAGTCTCCTTCACTGCATTCGCTACAGCAGCTCAGTCTCTTCCATTGCATTCCAAATGGTCCCTGAAGTGGAGCTTCTCACTCCTTTCAACTACCACCAGTGGAAGGAGGACATGGAGATGTAGATATGATCCAAAAGACTCTTCAGACTCACAATGGAGACATAAAGAGAGCCAATTCATTATGTTGACAAAGAAAAGTACTGGAATAGGATTGATGAAGCATATGGATGCTTGAGCCTCTCAATCTCTCGAGATCTTCTCTTCCACATCAATGGATTGAATACTCCCAAGGAGGTTTGGGATAAGCTTGCTTCCTTATTTGACAAGCAGGATAATCTGAGGATCTATCAATTGGAGAATGAGCTGATTTCTCTTCATCCAGCCAATTTCAAAACACTAAATGACTTCTTCACCAAATTCAAGCATCTAGTGTTCCAATTGAAGCTATGCAAGGTTGAGAAGGAGGATGATCAACTCATCCTTGCCATTCTCTCCAAATTTGGTGCACACTATTTAGTCTTTGTATCAACATTTCATTTTGTGAAGCTCACTACTCCAAACCGGAAGATGCCTACTCTTAACTCCTTCATTGAATCTCTCACCCAGGAGCATGACAAGTTGATCCAAATGGGGATCATTCGATCTTCTAGAGATCAAGCACTGGTTGCAGGAGGACCTATGGTAGAGAATGATAAAGGAAAGAAAAAGGACGAGTCTCCTATAGATAAAGAGTAGTCAAATGAGCCTTCAGCTTCGAAGATAAGCAAGAAGAATGGAACAGGAAAGACACTATGTTCTTACTGTGGAAGGGGCTTTCATCCAGAAAGCTCTTGTATGAGAAGAACAATTGATGAGATGGATCTTATTCTAAAGAAACATAACATTACTGTACCTACTAGCGCAAGGAAGGCTGAACATAGAGAAGAAACTGAAGAACATGAAGAGACATGCCATGCACTGAAGGATAGCTACTCAACAACACATGCCTTCCTCATTGATTCTGGAGCTTCCAATCATATGGTTGCATCCAGAGAATCATTCTCTAAATTGCAGTCTTTTGATGGTCCTAGTATTCATATGGGCAATAACAGTAAAATTCAAGCTAAAGGGAAGAATTCCATCAAGCTTGAACATGGAAAGTTCAAAGATGTGCTTTATGTGCCCTCCTTAGCTGCAAATCTGTTATATGTATACCATATCACTCATACTTGCTCTCCAAAGCAAGTGATATTTGGTCCTGACTTAGTGGAGATCACATATATCTCTACTGGGAACATCATAGCGAAGGGTGCTTCAAATCATGCCTCCAAGGCATATGAGTTCTCACACTTCATACCATTTCTAGAACGAGTGCACTCTCAACAACTACTTGCAAGGGAAGGTATAAACATTCCATCTACTTCTTTTGTAGTTTCCACTTGTATTGCAGAACCAGTTGTATCAGTTTATGAGATTGAGATTCAGGGTGATTCAAATCGAGATCCAGTCCCTACTCCCAAGCGAGAAGCTAGGAAGATGACCGAAAATCCATCTAACACTCAGAAGGGAAAGACCCTTGCACTATGTCATGCAATCTCACCTCCTTCAGAGAGATGAAACAAAATCCCTGAGAGATGCTACATGGAAAGAGATGATTAGTCAAACTGCATTCAGAAGAATAGAGTGGATCATACACCTCTTCATCCAGAAAGAGGCAAAGGTTACATTCCTCCTTCCTTCCATCATCATTTTGGGAGAAGATGGAGAAGTCTACATGCCAGGCACCAGGATACCTATGCACATAAAATCATGCATGCTGCTTCACTACATCACAGATATTGCAACAACATTTTTTAGGTTTTTCAAACTTGAATCCTGATTCTACCTGCTTAGTTAGAGGGGGGGGATTTTTTCCCATGTGGTTTTTTCCCCATATCCTTATGTTAAGCAGTTACTTTTCTTGTTGTAATAGGTGACTTATGGTCTTAGTTACCAGGGCTCACAAATTGTCCAAGTTATCATTCAAGGGGGTGTTAGGATTATAATCCTCCCTTGTCCAATTTGGTCAATTATGTCTAAATCAGGAGTATGTCTAAATCTGGAGTCCTTTCAGTCTATTTTTAGTCACTAACACCATTGGGTCCACTTGGCATAATTGGGGCACATGTACCAGTTACTAAAGTGTGGGGAACACTAATTAAGGCCAATTTCCACTGATTGCACTTGCATGCATTAGTTTAGGAGCAACCTAGATCAATCCCTACAAATTAGGATCCATTGGGAGTGCCGATACCAACCTCCATCAGTTGAGTTCAGTTGGTGACTAGTAAAACTCAGAGGAGTCAATTACATTCAGTTCTACTCAGTTACCGCTAGGATTGCATGGCTGCATGCAGGTGAGGCGCATTTACTCACCTACCTTAGTCAGTTAGACTAGTCAACACTGAATTAGACACTTGATCTTGGGTTTTGAACTCCAATCAACTCCGACAATGATTTAGACAAGGTCAGTTAACCATTCAATCAAGTAGAGTCCAATCAATTCGAATTTCCTCACATGGATTTAAATTGCATGAGGCTATTTAGCTATTGTAATTCATTGTAATTAATTATCTAATTACTTTTGATTAATGAAAGCATTCACAATTGCAAGCCATTTTTACACTGTTTTATTCTTCAATTGCTGAGTAAATTGTATGATCTATCTTGTGAGTTGTGTGTTGGTCCACAAATATATGTTCTCAATTTAATACCTTTTAGTTTTATGCTATCGGGGAATAAATTTGTATTCCAGATACTACCACCCTATTTCATATTAATCTCAGAACCATATATTTTACCTTTCCTATGTCAAGTCTAGCTAGTAATGCAAATTTCCCTTAGGCAATTTCTATGAAAGTTACCCTACAAATGTTGCAGATAATAATCCGCTTGCAGAAATTAATAAAAAAGATGAAGGGTAGTAATTTATGTCTGATATTCATTCCCATACTTTTTTCTGAAATTTTGGAGGGTCGTACTTGATTTGGAGAGCTAGTTTGGCCATCACCCTTGGGGGGATTTGAACACAATTTCCTAGTAATTTTGGTCTTTTTGTCATTAGCCACAAACACGTTTGCAAAGGTCTTAAGTCTGATACAAAGTATCCATAAAAAAACTTGGTATCATTTAAGACTCATCATACCATTTCCTTTCAAATTCAGGACCATTTGGTGAAAGTTGGAACCCTCTAGAATCATGACTAGTTAAGCTCAAATTTTACCCAATTTGTGCATTTCTCCAAAATTTCCAAAAAGGGACATTTCAATGGTATCAGAGAATGGTACTTGAACCTGTGAATTAATACCTTATATTGGGAGCTTAATTAAGGAGTTTTATTTGCAGTTTGAAGGTCCTACAGTCAAATTCTCATCTATCTCCCCATTCTCTCGTTCCTTCTTCTCCATTTCCCCACACTCACAGTTGATGGCGCACTTGTTGGAGTGATCCTTGAGCCTTGCTGAGGATGGTTGATGCCCAAGATTTTATTTATTATTTATGGCTCTGTAATATCATCTCCATATGCTCTGTAAGTCGAAATCTAAGAAATACATATATGAAAGGCTCGCATTCCCCATGCTCTTGAATAACTAGTTTTCATGGATTTGGCTTCAATATCGAAGTAGCTTTTTATCAAATTTGTATGAGGACATTTATATGATTTTTATGATGATAGGGAATCAATATATGATTTATGTATCTGTAATATTATTTCCACATGCTCTGTAAGTTGAAATATCATAGATACATGTATGAAAAGCTTGCATACTCATGCCCTTGTATCACTAGTCTTCATGGATTTGGCTTTAATCTTGAAGTAGTTTTACACCAGATTCGTATGAGGGATGTTCTTTGAGCTTGATGATTTTTTGAAAGAAATATATGATGTGCTACTCTATAATTTCATTTCCCTATGCTCCATGGATCGAAATCGAAGAAATCCATATGTGAAACTCTTGCAATTCCATACTAGTTTTCATGTATTTGACTCCCATATTGAATGAGTTGTATACCGGACTCATATAATGGATTTATATGGTGTTTAATACTGTTTCGGAATCAATTGGTATTCTGTATATGGTACCTATATGTCACATCCTGATCTGAACCTTTAACTCGACCTTTCATATGTCAAAATCGAGCTAGTTATGCAATTTCCCCATAAGCAATTTCACTAAAAGTTATCAAATGAATTTGGATCTCTATAACCAGTTTGTATAAATAATAACCATGTGTAATGACAGTCCATGATTTATAATATCAGTCCCCATACTTTTATTACAAAATTTGGAGGTTCGTACATGAGTTGGGAAGCCTAGTTAGCCTACATCCTAGGGGGGATTTCATCACAATTTCCTAGTCATTTTAGTCATTTTTGTCATCAGCCCCAAAAAAGGTTGCAGAGGTATAAAGTATGATACAAATTATCTATTAAACACCTTTGGATGTTTTAATACTCATCATACCATTTCCTTTCAAATTTGGGACAATTTGGTGAATGTTGGAACCCTCTAGAATCATGACTAGTTAAGCTCGAATTTTGCCCAATTTGTAATTTTCTCCAAAATTCAAAAAAGGGACATTGCAGTGGTATCAAAGCATGGTCCTTGCACCTGTGAATTAATACCATCCATTGAATAAAATTTTTCAAATATGTCTTGGTTTCATAATCTACCCACCAATCCCACTTTCCTTCCTCCCCCGCTAAGGGAAGAAGAAATTACAATCAAAGATATCGAAGCATGCTACCAGGGGTATAAAAATTTGAGATGGGATATTCGTGAAAGATATTATTTCCAAGAGTATATTCTAAAGTATGGATTTTTTTACAAGAAGGAAAATGAGAACTCATTAAGGAATAATCAACAATGCACAAGTATGGAGGAGACCAAGGAGCTACCAATTTCTGTGGGTGGTGAAGCAGAAAAAGCATTACATCAAGAGGATTGAAATTCACCCCCAAATTATTTGAAAAATATGAGGAAATATCACATGATAATTAAGAATATTACCTTGAAACTATTGAATATCATTCCGAAACACATTCTACTGTGGACATGGACCAAAGGGAATCTACTGATGGATGCTTGAACTGTGAAGGAGTACCTACCGACGGGTGCTCAAAACTCTATGTTGGTGACATAGAGATCAGATTTGAAAATGTTGCTATGAGACACATTTATCATGAGCATAAATATGAATACCTTGTAGCAGCTAATGAAGAACCAAGGTCAACTTCCCCATCACCACTTGAGCTTCAAGAAGTTGATCAAATCAAGAAGAAATAAGAAGAGGATGTTTCTCAACAAGAACCTATTTTTCTTGAAGGGTATTTGAATATGAGTGAAATGAATATCCATGAGACCCTTAACATACTCAATGACACTAAATCATTGGTATCAAATTCTTGTTGGAAAGTTTCTTCATTGGAGGAGCCATCCTTCCTTGAAGACATGGAGAAGATTCAAAGAGCAATGTGCACAATCAAAGGTAATTTCATGTCTTTGATTTTTGATAGAAACAATTTGATTGAGATTAATGAATGGTGACATGAAGCATATTTGAATAATAATGAGGATACCCATAGGCTCAAAAATCAAGATGAGCAACTTCTTAAGAGATTGCAAGATACTTGTTCTTCCTCCTATGTTTCAAATTTTCATATGGTAGATTGCTTGGAGGATTCTCATGACATGACAGATGATGAGAAACATGAAAAATTGCAGGTTATTGTTGTGTTTGAAGATGATCTTTATGAGAAAAAGTCACTTGTTGTGGTGGAAGAGGAACTTGAGTTGCCTCTTGAAGATGGGTGCACACTTTTTGAAGAAGTGCATGATTCCACTACCTTGGAACCAATCCATGAGGAAAGTTTTACATTTTTTAGGGAGGTCCATGTTACTACCCTTATGGATCCTTCACATGATGAACATTTTGCACTTTCTAATCCTTTCGGTGAGTTGGTTCTTTCTCCTACATCCCACACTTCCATATTTTACAGCATTCATCCTAATGAAGTATGGGTGAAAGGTTTCTTTTTTATAGTGCCATATGAATAGTATGGAATTTATAGCTCTCTTTTTTATGATGACATGATTAGAGAACCATATTCTTTACATTTGCAGAAGCATCCTTTGTTACATTATGATGATACACATCTACATGGGTGCACCTATGATGTTCACTTAAGTCACTTGGAGACTCGTGATTTTCCTTGCTCCTTGCCTAGTCCATTTGATGTTGGAGGAACTTCATCCCACACTTGGGTGAAGAGATATCTGATTGAAGAACATTATTATTGGAAGCAACATCCTCTGTTATTTCATGATTTTATACATATTCATGGGTGTATTGATGATACTTCTTTGAGCCACTTGAAGTATTCATGTTTGCTTTGCTCCTTATTGGGTTCATATTTTGGTGGAGGTTCTTCATTCACTTCTTAGATGAAAGAACAAATGGCTGATTATTATTTTGATGCATCTAAAATTATTTTGGAGAAACATTATAGGGCATGGGATCCTCACCTATTTCATGGAGAATATATGATATAATAATTGATGCTTGTGTGTATGGGCCACATGATGATCTACTTACTTGGATGTATAAGCTCTTTCATGATTCTTTGATGATGTACCTTCTTGATGTACATTTGTATGATGTTGTTATGTACTTTCATGATATATATATTTTGTACTCATGATGTTTGAAAGGGTTCCATACAAGCAATGGGATCCTAGCATTGCTTGGTTTCATCTCACTTGGAGTAGCAATTCGACTTTTTGTTTTAGAAAGCAAGCCAACCTTCAGTTGTTTGAGTTCATCTTTGCAGATCAGTGTTCCAGTTTACTATGTGGGATACCTTTTGAGAGATGGATTCAATTTTCACATGATTGGTTTTCATGGAATTCCATCATATATATTTCACACCATGCATGTATCAGGGTCATATGGGACCTTGGGATCATTTTTGGTCTCATTGGTTTCAATTTTGGGGTACAACAAGCAACATTGGAGATTTATTCACCACTTGAGAAGATGATTGTAATCAGAGTAGTGCAGCAGCAAGCATGGTGGTTCCTCTCTAAAATTTTCTTGGAATATTAAGAAACTCAAAGTTTGGTAACTCAACACCAACTTCAAAGAATTATACAGAAGCAAAAAGGGGTGAAAGTTCAGAAAAGGTTTCCAAAATATGGAGGTAAAGATTATTTGCACAAATTTGGTTTTTATGGATTTGATTAATCATTTTGGTGTTAGTAGTGATGTTACACGGTATATCAATATGCAAAATCCACATTTCTTTACTTTTGGGAACACAAAATTGCAGTACATGAGTCCCACTACTCAAGTTGTAGCTAAAGAAAATCAACGAGCATAACCATAAGAGAGCACTTGGTGCAAGGGATGGAGTACCAAATGAGGATGTTACTTGGGAATATAATTTTTCTTTTCAGCATACAAACTTGGCATTGATTCAGGACAAGCAATCTTGAGTGGGAAGGATTTATCATGTCCATAATTAGATAATTTCCAAATAAGACTATTTGCAAATAATGTTTCACCAACCTACTAGTTCCATAGGCTGAGATGAAGACATAAATTTTGTAATAAGGGGCTATGGGACCCAAAAGGACATTAGTTTACCATATTTACATTTAAATGGGTCACATAGATGATAAATTCTAAGAAAATAATGTGGCATGGGTTCATGAACACACTCGGAACCTTGTGAAGACTTTGGGTGACTAGATTCCCCACACACTTGGCATGATGTTCATCCAAATTAGAACACATGGGTAATATAAAATTATTGGATGGTAATGTGGTGTCAAATATCATACAATGAGCCAAGGAAGTCGAATTGGTAAAGGAGGGTAACTCCCATGGGAGAGGAAGAGACTAGAAGACAAGGTGTGCAACTTGGAAGGAGATTCTGTGCACTCTATGACAGCAAATGATGGAAGATTCTATCACAAGTATGGAAAATTAAGATCCGCTTGCTGAAATATGACAAACATAACACATTAGGCTAAAAATAGCCACCAGGAGGTCTAATTTGGGAGTTAGAGGCAGCCATTGGAATTGGGGAAAGAATTGGAGCATGAAGAGGAAGACACGTGTCATGAGAGTTACTAAACCACTAAGATGAGTTGGAGGAAGCTCATGAAGGGAAGTTAGACCTTAGGAGGCCTCATGAAGTTAATAAAAGAATTTCATGAGGAATGATAATATTTTTTTATCATTTGTTAATTGGCCTTTGACATTTTTGGAGAACTTTTGCTTGTCCATTGCATGATGAGTGCACACTTACCCTGCTAGTGAACCAATTTCAAGGGAGTTGGATTCCTTTCCAAGTTGGTTGATGGAGAGTACATTAATACCTCTCATGGGAGATTAATGAAGGATTTTTATTTTCATGTTGAAGGTACTACATTCGAATTCTCATCTATCTCCCCATTCTCTCGTTCCTTCTTCTCCATTTCCCCACACTCACATTTGATGGCGCACTTGTTGGAGTGATTCTTGTGCCTTTCTGAGGATGGTTGATGCCCAATATTTGATTTAAGATGTATGGATCTGTAATATAATCTCCATATGCTCTGTAAGTCGAAATCTCAAAAATACATATATGAAAGACTAGTTTTCATGGATTTGGCTTCAATATTGAAGTAGCTTTTTATCATATTTGTATAGGACATTTATATGAGTTTTATGATTATGGGGAATAAATATATGATGTATGGAGATGTAATATTATTTACACATTCTCTATAAGTCGAAATATCAGAGATACATCTATGAAAATCTTGCATACTCATGCCCTTGTATCACCAGTCTTCATGGATTTGGATTCAATCTTGAAGTAGTTTTATACCATGTTCGTATGAGGGATATTTATGAGTTGGATGAAGTTGGGAAAGACATATATAGTGTATTACTCTGTAATTTAATGTCCATATCCTCCGTGGGTCGAAATTCAAGAAAGTCATGTGTGAAAAGCTTGCATTCCCATGCCATTGAATCACTAGTTTCCATGACTTTGGATTCAATCTTGAAGTAGTCTTGTATCATATTTGTATGAGGGATGTTATATGAGTTTTATGATGTTGTGATAGACATATATGATTTTTTTCTCTGTAATATAATGTCCCTATGCTTTGTTGGTCGAAATCCAAGAAATCCATATGTGAAACTCTTGCATTCCCATGCCATTGAATCACTAGTTTCCATGACTTTGGATTCAATCTTGAGGAGTATTGTATTATATTTGTGGGAGGATTTTCCTTTTAGTTTGATGATTTTGGGGAATAAATTTGTATTCTATATACTACCACCCCGTTTCATATTACTCTTAGAACCATATATTCTACCTTGCCTATGTCAACTCTAGCTAGTAATGTGAATTCCCCTTAGGCAATTTCTATGAAAGTCACCCTACAAATGTTGCAGATCATAATATGTTGGAATATATTATATTCCTTGGAAGGTAATAATGTCTTTGTATTATGTCGGAAGTTGTCTACAATCTTATGTAAAAGAGTAATACATTTAACCCATAGTTATATGGTGGTGTATTTACTTGTGTAGAGTATTTGTCCATGGTATTGTATTAAGATATGTTATTTTGGAGAATTGTATTATCCCACATGTAATATGTGAGAGTAATTCCTCCTCATCTCTTCATATATAATAGGGTCAATTGAGTCTCTACATATCATGAATTCTTGATGTAGCAGTGGTACTATTGTGACACTGTTGTACATCATCTATATTCTTTGGGGTATTTGTGATTTGCTCTTTTGAAAGATTGGAGAAGACATTCCGGAGATAATAGAAGACTAGATTCCCATGTATGTAACCCATTAGGGTGAACAACGTATATCGGTGTTCTCTTGTCCTTTTCTTTTCATGTTCTTATCTTTTATGATTTGTTGTTGGTTGCTTAGATAGGTTAACTAGTTTAGCTTGACTGTACTAATATAACATAATCCACTTGTAGAAATTAATGAACATTATTAAGGGAATTCATTTATGTTTGATATTCATTCCCATACTATGTTCTAAAATTTGGGAGGGTCGCACTTGATTTGGAGAGCTAGTTTGGCCATCACCCTTGGGGGGATTTGAACACAATTTCCTAGTAAATTTGGTATTTTTTTTTCATTATCCCCCATCAAGTTTGAAAAGCTATTAAGTCTAATAAAAAGTATCCATAAATCACCTTGGGATTTTTTGAGAATCACCATACCATTTCATTTCAAATTCGAGACCATTTGGTGAAAGTTGGAACCCTCTAGAGTCATGACTAGTTAAGCTCAAATTTTTCCCAATTTGTGTATTTCTCCAAAATTTCCAAAAAGGGACATTTCAAGTCATGATATCTACCATAGAAAAGTACCAAGTCTATCATACCTTTTAGGTACCTCATCACATGCTTTGCAGTTATCAAGTGAACTCGTCTAGGTTTAACTAGATACTGACTTAAGGTGTTCAAAACAAAGCATATATCTGACCTTGTATTTGTCAGATATATAAATGAATCAATAATATGTCTGCACTAAGTCATATCACTAACTTTGATCTCTCATCAGACAACATATTGAGGTTGGTGTCCATGGGTGTGTCCATGTCTTTACAATCCAACATATGAAATCTTCTTTGAGATTTCCACAACATACTTTGCCTAGTTTGGAAATACTCCTTATGGGCTCTACCAGACTTCCAACCTGAGGAAATAATGCATCAATCCAAGATATTTCATCTTGAATTCTTCAACTAGCTTCTTCTTGCTTTCTATGATTTGTTTCTCATTTCCTGTCAAAAATAGATCATCTTCATACAACAATAGTATGATAGGTTCATCATCCATAACCTTAAGGTAAAGGTTAGTATCAACTTTAATCTTGGTAAAGCTCAATCCTGTCAAGAATCTATCTATTCTTCCATACCAAGCTTTAGAAGCTTGCTTGCTTGCTTCAGTCCATACAAATCCTTTTTCAACTTACATACATGAGTCACTATGTCTTCTACTTTAAATCCTTGTGGTTGTTCGATGTAAACCTCTTCCTCAATCATACCATTCAGGAAGGTTGTCTTTACATCCATCTGGTGTAGACCCCACTTCATCATGGAAGCAAGTGCCATGATGGTTATGATGATAGTGTACCTTTCTACTGGAGCAAATGTCTTTTCATAATCAATTCCTCTTTGTGAGAGAATCCTCTAGCCACAAATCTTGCCATACTTCCATCAACAACATGTTTTATCTTGCAAATCCACTTGGAAAATACCACACTCTTGCTTTCTGGTTTGGGTACTATATCCCAAACATCATTCTAGTATTCTTCTGTCATTGCTTCTACCATGAGTTCATCCTATCAGGTCATCGACATATCCCAGTATTCTGCATTCAACCTTCAAGGTTGGAACCCACTTTACTCTTGGTAAAAGGAAGTTGTCCATCCTGTCGTACCATGTCAAACTAAGAGATCTTCTGTAATCAATCCCCCTGAAGCAGAGCATCATCCTCCCTTTGCATTCTATGCTAGAGTGACATGTACCATCCTCTACTACTATGTATCCATCTCAAGTTACTAGATACCAATATCCCTTTATCTTGAACTTCATCGAAAAGTTCCTCTTGCACCCATCGCTGAGCTTGTTATCTTCTATAGGTTTCCATCTTCAACCTTGTAGCAAAGGTTAAGCTATTCATCACTCTAGGTAATATTTCAAGCTCATGGATGTTCTTATCTATGGGTTCCTTCTGAGCTCATACAAACCCTATTCTGTACAGGTGGTTCTTTGCTCAATATATACTTCTACTAGAGAAGTGTGTCTAGTCAATAGAGTATGTCATGCCATAGTCTATTCTTTCTACGACAAACCACGAACCTTGATTTGTATAATTGTTCTTGTAGATTCATATGGAAGACACTACGGACTTCCCTTCAAGTCTCGGAATCATATCCTTGGCATCATTCCCCATGATCAAATGTTACTCTTTGATCATAGATTCTTCCATAGCTATAAGGGTTTGCATCAATGATGTCACCCAACTAGAGTGTGTCCCAGGCCTATTACTTTGGTTTGGAAGTATCGTCATACTTTTCTTCATCTCTCGAGGTGGATCTATTCTTCTGAAGCTCTTTCTTCTATCACAGTGTCTCTGACCCTGGTAGATTCAGGTTCTTTTTAATTGGAGTGAATCTTCAATTGTCATCACTTGTTCTTTGGAACAAGTCTCATCCTCCTTTTATTGTAGGCGGTTGTACATGAACTTTCCTACAAGTCAAATGCACCATTTCATAGGACATATGCATAATGAGAAATTATGATGCATCATGCAACTATTTTAGCCAATACAACATTTATCCATATCTCACGGAAACTTTCCAAATGCCTTCCATATCTACCATAACATCATTGATATTGTGCACTAATCTAATATGTCAACATAGTATCAATGGAGAGTTGTATAGCACCATGGGCTAGTTACCCATAACATGCATATTACTAGTATATTGTCATTAATGCAAAAAATATTTCATGCATAATACACAAAATATATGGGAAGGACAATTCAAATACTTATCTTTGTTTGTTTGGATGACTTATTCTTGTGCTTTGTCTCCATTTCCTTCTGGATCTGCAACTCCTCCTTTGACCAATGAGATTGCTTCAATCTGATGCTTACTTGAAAGCTTTTATAGAATGCTACTTCTAGTGGACCTAGGGTTTGACATAAAAATACCCTAATTTTCAACTTAGGTATCTTTCATATCTAATTGGATAGAAATATTCGCCTCCTTAAGGTGAGCTGAGCAGCATACTCATTTTCCCAAAACTGTGATCAGAACTACAAAGTATATGATGCCCTAGTTTTCTTCAATTTCTTCTAAATAATTGTCTGATATTGTTTCTGAGGTATCTCCAAAATTACTACTCCTTTATGTCTGGAACTTTGTAGTGAGGTATCTTGTTTTGTATTCTTTCCAACACCACAGGTTAGAGCACAATTGGTTTCACCAATTGGGACTTATGTGAATTTTCCCAACGTGACTTATTTCATGACTGTTCCGAATAGAGAACTTGTATGGGCTTCCACATGTCATTGTTTCATTTTCAGGGTCTGAAACTTTTAAAATAGAAAGTACGTTTTGTTCCCTATCTGTAACATATTTCTAAATTTCATTTGGACCTTCGTAGCCCAATATATAGCAATTCTCCCTAGGTCACCCATTTAAGGCTGAATCATGGGAGAGGATAGAACCCTGACTTGGAGGAATCATATCTCATAGATTATAGGGAATATGAGGCTGAAACTTTTACACAAGGTACATCATGAATTTATCTTTGTCCTGTAAAAGTTTAGGCTCCTGATCCTTCTACAATCTCGAGATATAGCAAATTTAGCAAAATGACTAGTTTTAGTCTTTTAGGGTTTTCAAGCACAAAACCCTAATCTTCAATGGTTGTAGTTGTAGCACTATTTTAGATGCACAAAGACTTATTTTAGGGTAGATTTGAGACCATGTTAAGTTTTTAATGGTTAGATTAGATATTATAATATTTAGCATTACAACATCATAACCATAAGCAAAAGGATCACTGAAAGATAGACAAGTACAACCACACAAAAGAACACAAAGATTTATCCTGGGAAACCCTCATGGGGAAGAAAACCCAACAAAACTTCCTATGTATAAGATGCATAAAAAGTTCAAGACAAGAACCCATATAGGTGTGTCTCTCTCCAACATATATATCTCTCTCCCTCTCCTATGCGCTATACACAAGTGAGTGCATGTGTTCAAATGAGGAACACATCTCCTCTATTTATACTCTTTTCGTCACTTGACTTTTAACCTAACAAGTCGGCCCCACTTAACTAAGTGGGATGAATTCACTTAGGAATACCCAATACAATATTATATTATATTCATTAGGGTACTATTGACCCGACTTACACTGGAGGATTTACCTCATGACTCTATGATGACCAATCACAATAGTAACACCCTGCGAGAATAATAATAACATCTCCCTTGGGTTACATCAGTAAAATACATTTAGAAAATCCTTTGAAGTTACAATATTCAACAATAGTGTACTACAAATACTTATTTATCTTTAGGGTGGTAGGATGGTTCTTGGGAGAGCAAGTTGTTGTTTGATTCGGTGCTTATAGAGGATTGGTGTCCTCATCCACTTGACATGTTGGTGCCTACAGAATTGAGTTGGTGCTTAAAAAGATTAGTGTCTTCATCCATCAAACAGATTAGTGCCTGAAAATGCAAATTGGTGCTTTCTAGTTATGAGTTGGTGCTCATAAGAGGATTGGTGTCCTCATCTCTTGAATAGGTTCATGCCTACAAATTACAAGTTCGTGGTTGTAGGAGGGATTGGTGTCCCTATCATATTGTTGTTTGCGAAATCTGTGAGTGGGTGCTCACACCATTATTGGAGATTGGTGTCTCCTACAATTTGTTGTAATCTATGATTGTATAAATTCATTAAACTGAGTTTCTGTAAATATTTTGTGTAATGTGATTTGATGCTTATGAATATTTATGATTAATAATGATACATGATTAATGAAGTAAAAAAAATTGTTAAAAGTGTGTGATAGTAATTCACCCCCTCTCACAGTATCATTGTGGGTTCCAATAGAGTGCATAAAGTCTTGTTTTATTATTGGTAAAGGAACTACAAGGAAAAGACCTTCCAGCAGATGTTTTTGCGAAAGCCCCTATAAAAAGAACCCAAATATCCAATTATAGCAGAGACGAGCAGGCATAGGTAAGTTTGGTTGATTTTTTTAAGGTGCTTTTATATATGAGAAGCACACTAGTGCACTTTGATTATAGATGCATTGATGCACATTTATTATAGACGCATTAGTGCATTTATTAAACCACTGCACCAGTTTTGAAAATCTTCGTCAATGCGGAGAAAAATTATTTATTTTATATTTCAACCACCAACAAAAATCAGTGCATTTGATACATACTTACACACCAATGCATAAGTACACTTAATGCACCAGAATAACAAAAAAAAAAACCTTCTAACTAAAAAATAAATTAAATATGTTTAAAAAAAAGAAATGAACAACAAATGATATGCATTATGTATATCCTAATGCATCGACGTGTTCTTTATATTAGAGCACTGACACATAAACAATTTGTATTTTTGTAGATCCCATACCGGTGTGTCCTATACTTAAGGGCACCAATGTAGGGTGAAATTAATACAATTATTGGATGGAATTTTATTTTCCATTTTTTATTTATATTCTTTAATAATGCCTTTATATCCTCCAAATACGTCAGGGCGTCCCATACCTAGAAACACCACATTAAGTTAAATACACCCAGTTAAACCATAAATAAAAAATGAAATATTTCAAACCATCGATCGATGTGCTGGGTAAGTACACATTGATATGTTTTTTTAAGAGTGCACACCATCCGCACTGTGTGTTTAAAACCATTGTATGCATCGTTGCTAGTGCATACACATCTTTATAATGCATCAATGCTCCCTACGTTGTGAGGCACCATTTTATGAATTAAAACAATATTTTAGCTCCAAGGGTTAGCTCAATTGGTAAGACGTGCACACACTCTCTCGGTACGGGGAGAGGTCACGGGTTCGAGCCTTGAGTCCTTCGGGGTTAGGCCATCTGTGAGGATGGCCGGCGGTTTACCACTTCTACCATCCACTAATGTAGGGAAGTATTGCTGGGTTTTCCGTGGAGATTTTCTCTGAATTAAAACAATATTTTATATAGTGCATATTAGAATCATAATTGCAGCGTTACAATGATTTTATTAATACCCACGCACTGATGCATCGCTTTCATAAAGAACACCGTATGTAGTTATTTCTAAAAGTAATTGTTGTGTCTTTGTTGCATTGCTTTCATATTAGTGCACCATTAGTGACGCTTTGAGGATTTCAAAGCACCGCGACTAGTGCATCACGTTTTTCCAGGAGCACTGATATGAGAATTCAAGTTTTTATTAAAAAAAGTCACCATATAAACTGGTGTGTATTTTTTAGATGTTTGCATCATAGATGGTGTGTCAACTCTTATGATACACACTATGTTAGCTTAAAAAAAAAATCTTTCATCACCATACACCTTCTTATTTTCATTCTTGGTCACGTCGGTATTGGTGTGTTACAAAATAGTGTGTGCACCATGTGTAGGGAAGACGTGTGTATATAAATAATTGGTGCGCCTTGCTTATATAATTGTTTAGACATTTTAAAAAATAAATATTTTGTGTCTTCGATACGTTGATATCTAGTAGTGCACCATGAGCAGTGCACTCTAGATATAACTAGCACAACCACTTAACTTGTGGCTGGTGAACACCGATATGTCACAAGTTAAGTGCCACTAATAAGTTATCAGTTACTTGTTCTTGCCTTATTCTAGTTAAATGAGTTATCTCTCACAAACTGTGAGTTATCTGCGCATCAAATACCAATTATCTATGCATTAATTATTTTTTATATTTCTTTTTTTTTTTAAATATTTATTTTGAATTTGTAACGTCTGCCATAGAATCAATCTGGACAATACACCTGTCTCATACTTGTGCAATCTAGAAAAATAATAGGTGATTGTCCACCTCAAAATCTCAAATAAAAACACATATTGGCGTAAAATAACCGTAAGCGGTGCTTGACTGTGTTTTGGGCGCACCACTATGGAAATCTATGTCTTTTGAGAAAAATATTATTTTTTCATATTGATAAATAAAATGATTATTTAATTCATTTTTTTATGTTATATATATACATGTATGTGTTTGTGTATAAGACTTATGGAAGTTTTATGTGAATCAAAGATGTGAGCGGAGAGAGAAGTAGTAGGCGAGAGTGGACTTGTACCCTCATGCCATTATCGATAAGACACGATACCTATTGAGGGTTGTTGGCATATTGAATTTATATCATGTGCTTACATCCCTCAAGGGGAACTTATATTTCTTAATGCAATTGATCTGCCATTGGGATCAACGTAAATGAGCCTTTCATATTGGTACCAATCTATGGTTTCATCCCAGAGAGGAGGACATTTAGTTCATCATTGGGCTATCCAGAAGAGGGGATTATTTTCCCCAGTTCCCTGATGTATCACTTGGTTCCACAACAGAGAGTTAACTTGCTTACTCTCAGAGATATATCGATGACAAGGTCACTGACCTTTTTGTTTTTTCAGAGCACACCTACGTGTTGTTGCTTTTGGTGGATAACAGGTTAGGTGCCTTTGTCTTTTTCTTATGATAGTGGCGCACTGCAACATTGATGGGATGAACATTAGTTTCCCTATTATATTATGTTGATTCTTTAGTACTAAGACTTAGATGCATTAGAAGGCTTGCCATTTTTTTGTAGTAGTTTTATTTTGGTATGGATCAATGTTGTGCATAGTTTGAGGGGAGGGTCAACTTTCCTTTTTGATTTTTATTTTTCGAGAGGTTTCCAACCATGAGGCCATCATTTCACCACCACCCTCAAAGAAAGATGATTGAGATGCGGATGCACATGTGGGGACAAATTTTGCCCAAGAGGGGCCAACCAGACTTCCCAGTGAAGATCACATAGGAGGTGTTGGAGTTACTATCCAACGAGGAGAACCATACATTGAACCTTGTTCCATATCCATACACGAGGTTAGATTGGAGAGGATGTCATAAAATATTTTTCATCTAGGATGAGCCACCAAATGATGGAGGTAATATTAATGTTATGTTTCAATTTATCTAATTTCATTTTACCGTCTTACTTAATGCAAATGAAATTTATTCTAACATTTTGTTTAAATTGTTTAATAAAATTGCCTAATTATTGTTGTGTACTGTATATTTTGCAGACATTGGCATGTACGATGGGTAGGGGCCTCCACTAGTTCAAGTTGATGAGAATACATGGGAGCTTGATTAGTTGCTTGCGTTTCCTAGATCTTGCCCGTGACACAAGCTAGATGCCAGGTTCTGAGAGGATGTGGTAGATAGGTTGTCTGAATTGTTAGCTCAATGGGAATTCCACCTTGTATGGGTGCAAGATATCATGTTAGACCCTAACTTTGTAGAGTTATGGAGGATTGTCTCTCGTGATATGATGCTTTTGATGTAGTATATTATTGGTGCATCCATCCTTCTAACTATCAGGGGGGGATGAATATTCTACATATGATGAGGGCGATGATCCTCATCCTTCACATCCTCCTCAATCTCCTCCTTCTCATCATCAAGGCCATGAAGCCCCGACATCTCATCCACCTCCTCCTCCTCACCATGACGACCGACTAGTATCACTTCCTCTACCCCTAGCTCTCCTACCACCATCTCTGAGTCATCCACAAGTCAATTGACCAACCAATCCTTCTCAATGAGTTGAACATCCACCATTTCCTATTCCACCCATCTCCCTGCTTCTAGATACGATGTTCACAATGGGAAAGATACATCCTCAAAGAAATATTGATTATACTTCTCTCCATGTTGTTTTTTACTGTCAGAGGTACTGTTGCCTCTAGCTATGGTGGAAGAGGTATTGATGCCTCTCATTCCGTAGGTGGAATAGCTATCTCATATCACTTATTGGACTTGAGAAGTATATTTGGCATGGATCATGAGTTTGATACACACACACACACACAACAATTTTTAAGTTGATGTTGATGTTGATGTTTATTTATATGTTGACAGTGATGTGTATGTTAGGTCATGTTAGATATGTTTGATATGTGTGCTTGACAAATGTGTATGTTAGATGGTGTTTTCTTGATGTGTGTGGTGGTTATGTTAGATAATGCAGCTTGTGTTTTGTTAGATGTTATTATTAGATTCACGTATTATATGATGTTTAAATCTGTTAAATGTAAATGTTAGATTATGGGAGGAAATGTTTATGTGTATGTTAGGTGATGTTTGATGTGTATGCTATATTATGTTAATTAATTTGTTATGAGTATGTAAGGTGCTGCTTATGTTTGATAGGCGATGATAGATGCATATGTTAGATGATGTTTGGCATACATGTGTGATCGTTATGTTAGATGATGTTTATGTTTGTTAGGCGGTCACGATGATGATGATAATGATGGTACATTACATAATGTTAGGTGATGGTGGTGGTGGCCATTGATTTGATGATCACATTGTACTATTTTTTTTTTATTGTTATGTATATCTAGACTTTTTTTTTATGAACTGAAAGGTCTGCCAAATTATTTTATGATATTTATTTTCATGTGTATGTCGTATTTTGTTTATGTCGATGCATATGATTCATGTGTGTGATGCAATTTTATTTATTTGTATAAGTATTTGTGCCGATGTCTTTTATATTAGCTATAATTATAATTACAAATTGTGCACAATCTCAATTATAATTTCAAGTTACAATCTCATCTATAATTACAATCTATAATCATTATTACAATCTCACAACTGCAAATTACAATTATAATTACAATCAGAAATTAGTAATTAGATTTACAAATTACAAATTGGAAAATTACAACTACAGATTTATAATCACAAATTGCAATTATAGTTACAATCAAAACTTGCAAATAACATTTACAAATTTGCAATTACTTTTACAATTTATAAAATTGCAAAATTACAAAATAATTTACGAAATTGCAAAATTACAATTAAACAATACAAACTTGCAAATTTATCAATTTCAATTTCAATTACAAGTGTTCAGTCACACAATACTCTTACAATTACAATTTTGCAATAACAAGATACATAGGGCAATAAGAAACATAAATACCAATTTCGTAGTGCTTTTGGTAACGAGAAATAGAAACTAATATATAAATCTAAGTTTCCGATTACATTATTAAATCATGTGGGCCATGCGAAAGGAAATTATGTTCTTTCTTCACCTCCTAAATGTCACAAATCTTACAAAATTAGTCATCCCAATCTATTGTTTTTTGTCAGATTATTGAGTAGTTTCATTATGGAGGTTATGAGTCCCATTGGTTATAATTTTGACGGTATTAATTTTTTTCTTTAAGCACGTAAAATTGGAAAATTAGTTTTGATCAATACATTTAGGATTTATAAAATATTTCTAGTATCCATGTTCCTTTTATCAATGATTTCACTATTAACCTTCTATTTTAAATGGAAATTTAAATTGATGCATATGTAGGGTGCTACCACCATATAAAATAATATGATATTTTTTTCTCTTAGGTTTAATTACCATAACCTTGGTTTTATCCATGTTCATGTTAAGTTTATAAAAATTGTAAAATAATTGAGAAGAATAAGTTTCTTTTTAATTATGGTTCATCAGCGTCACAGGCTACATCCACGGAAATAACAGAAACCTATTATTCATGAAGAATCAAGGTATCCCCAATGTTCATCATAACACATCACAAGCTAGATTTGGACATGGGCGGGGAGTATCACAAGCTGCATTATATTTAGATGTTGCTCTTATAATAAGGGTGGTCTTCTAGGAGGAATACCCTCGAGCAGTTGTACATCAGATTTCATAGGTGGATGGACCACCTAGCCTTCATAGGATGTCCACAACATTTACATCCATGATACCTTTTTGTTACAAGACATGTGGTGTTATGGTATACAAAGCATGCTAATGTTGATGATCAATATAGTTGCACTAAATTAAATATACCAAAAAATATTGTTACAAATATAAACAAATCAAACAATATGTTACCAGAACAAACTCCTAATCCTATATAATCATGTGTGGTGTATGGAAATATACCATACAATCTGAAAGTACTCTCCATTGGGATGGGTCTTGATACATCGTATACTTAAATCCCTTCCCATTATTCCTTCAATTCATTGATTAATGGTTGTAGGTAATAATTCATATTCTTCATTTGTCTTCTACTTGGGATTATAAGAACCTGCATAAGATGTTCATCCTTCATAGGAAACTGTGGGGGGGTATTTTTATTGATCACTACTATAGGACAAACATAATAGTTGGTGTTTTAGAGGGAATATGGATTATTGCCATCTATGGAAATACTCAATTGAAGGCTATGTACTTCATCCTTGAATTTATCAGGCCATGTATCCTCTATATGCTTTATGGATATTGAATTTAATGGGATTCACATAACTCTTGACTCACTTTGGTTCAAGGCATGCCATCCCTACAACATAGCTAATTATTTGCAATGAAAGAGCCTTTAAATCCTTGGGATTTTAGGCATGTGCCTCAATATCTTATGAGGAGGACCATGTGCTTTACCCTTGTTTCTTGATTTATGGTACAGACCATGACCACAATTTGGACATATCTCTTTGTCTTCATATATGCCTCTATATTGAATACAATCATTTGGAAATGCATGATATGATATGTATTGAACACCCAACATTTTCAACAGTTAGATAATCATCAATCTCTTGCAGTAAAATATGTCTAGATAGAGGCTTTCTTCACATATCCATTATCACACTTTCATTTGAACTATTTTTAGTGCTTCACAGTTTTGTTTCAGTTCTTGCATATGACAGTTGGGAGTTCTCTCTAATTCTCCTCCTAAAATAATTTTTTGTTTGTGCTATAAATTTAGCAGATGGATTAAATCGTGGGAGTTTCAAATTGTTTGTCACTGACATGTTATCTTATTCTATGTTAATTATGTTGTATAAATTTGTGAAACAATTTGAGTGCTTATGCTAGGTTTGCTTCTAAAGTTTTATTATTCCTATGGTTCATGTAGCTTTATCACAACAAGCATCCATAAGGAATAATGGGATTCAAAGGTTTGGAACAACTGCAAGTGCTTTGGAAGAAAAACCTATAGCACCACCTATCCAAGTGAAGTATACACAACTTCTTATCGATGGACAATTTGTTAATGCAACTTCTGGTAAGTTTCAAATAACTCAAAAAATTCATTACAATTCTAGACCCAACATGTTCTGGTATTCTATTATATAATCTATGTGGAAATCTTATTGCTTGATGATTTTATTGTCTTTCCTTGTATTGTTTTTTAATCTTTTTGTCTTCTACCATTATACATAGATGTTCTTATGGTTATAATAAATTTTTGTTGTGCTACATGAAAAATGTTCCCACCAGGATAGGGCAACCCCAGGCGGGGTGTTTATTTTGTCCAAGGACTCGGTAAATGCCAAGGTAGCAGCTCTGTGTGAATATGTCGAGGTTTCTTAGGAGAAGTCTGAGGTCACCGATAGTGCATTGGTTAAGGGTGTTTTGTATGCCTGGTAGGGTATTGAGGGCCGGTCCATTAAGTTTGATAAGGATACAAATGGTTTTGTGGTGTCATATTCCTATAGGGTGCCGAGGACAATGAGGTGCATGGTTCAGAAATTGTGTGAATTGGGCTGGCTTGATAAGAATGTGAAGGAGTATGTTTATGAGAGTGTGGAGTAATGGCCTATTGAGACGATTAGTACTATGGGGCAAGATTTATGTGCAGCATTGCAGGAAGAGCTCTCGAATTACTATAAGTTGTTGGCAGTGTTGGAGGGGTAGGTGCCTAATCCAATGTCGACCATGGCTAAGGGGAAGGGACCAAAGAATTATATTTCGCTGTGGAGGTTGATGGTCAAAATGGACCACGAAGCAGGACATTATTATAGGTTTTTGAATATATTTGCAAAAGACAGTTGTAGGTTGGTTGAAATGTCATGTGCTCAACATGATTGCCATGTTGCTGAAAGTCAATTTATGACCCACACGGATGATGTTAGGAAGTCTTAACTTGGAATCTACTCCAATTAATACTAAAGGTTATGAATCATTGCTCTAAATTGTTGAGAACACCCGTGGAGACAATTTTTATCTTTATTATGGTTTATTTATGTATAATAACAATGCAACATAACAGTTGGAGAGATTCGAGACGGATTTTGATGCTCTAAAGAAGCATCTTGTAGGGAAGTTGCACCAGATTATTAGAAAACAACTATTTGAAGTTGTCCATGGGGAAGCTTCTCAGCATATTTCAACATTGGCTGAAATGGAAAATATACTTTCTTCTTATATGTTATCTCATATTGGTGATAAATGTTGGTTTTCTACACGTACAAGTCTCAATATACCTTGATCCTTATTTCAATTAGAGTATCCAAAATAAAATGGTTTAGTATAATGGTTAATTGGTTGTGAGGTAAGTATACTTTCTCTTAACCCTTATATGAGAGATGTGTTATACAATTGTTTCTTCTCTATTTTAGCTTGGCCATTTCAAAGTTTGATAAACAATTAAAAAAAATATTAACAACTAAAACCTTAAAATCCTTGCACCAATTAATAAGGATGGTTGGTGTTAAGATTAAAGGCCCCTTATATAAAAAACTAGACTTGATTTCTCAACTTTCCCTTTTTCATTTCTCAAAAGACGCGTTATATAGGTGCATGTGCGTGGAACAATTATAATATATATATACATAATAAACATCTTAAAATTGCTTCTATGATTATAAAAACTCCTAAATATTGAATAAATAAAAAAAGATTGGGCTAAATATTAAAAAAACACCTTTAACAATTAAGATTTCTTGGTAACTATGTTCTATGCTTATATATTCTGAATGCCCATGCTTTCTATATCTTTGGATTAGAATGTATTTAATGTAGTTGAAGGAATTTTAGTTTTTGTTAATTAGGATATTAATAAAAATATATTTCCCTCATTAAAAGTTTCATTTCTCATATCGATAGCCCTGGTTATTCATTTTGGCTTTAATTTGTTTTTTTTTTCAGGAAGAAAAAGCCTGTCCTTGATATTCTTATTAAGAATCAAAGGGCAATGTTAACACTCACCCATAAAGAGTAACAATACATAAATGACCAATCAGAAAAGGTTCACATCCAATCGCGGCCGGGGGGAATGGCAACAAAGAAGTGTATACCCATCAGAAATCAGTCTCATCATAAAGAGGATCTCTACCAATCAATCCAATTTATCGTGAACCAAGAGGATCAGAGCTGTGATCCAAAGCATCCACTCATAATTCGTCAATCAAATAACCAGAGAAGTATAATACTCCTTATACAAAAGGCTCAAAAGAGCTAAAAGGTGTCACAAGTTACCAACTGATCATCGAAAAATTCAGAGAAACAGCCTATACCCTGGGCCAGTTTGAGTGTTGTTTTTGAAAGACTGTCTGCAATCTGGTTGTGTTCACGATAGATGTGACTGAGAGTGAGACCCGGAAAGCTTGATAAAAGCTTTTTTGTTTCCCGGCACCAGTGGTAAAGATTTGGTGGGGTGAGAGCAGAAAGTCCCATCGCCTAGTTAATTATGACTTTAGAGTCACCATAAATGTGGGACAGCGGGACACCCATCATTTGGGAAGTGAACAAAAGGGCCCATAGACCCAAGAGTTCAGCTTTTGTGTTGGAACCATATTCGACCCCTAGCGCACAATCCAGATGGTGATTTTTTTTGAAAAACACACTATAACCAATACTAGCAGCTGATGTATTGGAGGCACCATCGAAAAACCCACAGGGGAAAATCATACAGGGTTTGCTACCAATCTGTCTTCCAGTTTTGAATTTTCTACAAGTCATAACAGGCCGAGAGAGAGGCTGTTGTGCAGCATATAAGATTTGATGAAAAACTCCACAGATAGTCATTTTATTCCCATCAAAAATAGCTTTATTCCGAGCTTTCCACACAGCCCATATAGTAAGATGAGGAAGGTAAAGGAGAGATGAGCTGCGAGGGTGTGAATTAACCCAATAATCCATGAACTGCTCAATAGAATCATGCTCAGGAGAGATATTATATTGAAATTGATCACACAAAAGAACCTGCAAATTCTTCCAAAACGAATAGCGTGAGAAAAGATGTAGTACTGTCTCTTCACCAGCTGAACAAAGAGAGCATATACCCGGACCGATTTTACCCTTTTTTTGAAGATTGTCCCAAGTGAGTATCTTATTCCTTAATACCAACCAAGAAAAGCATCCTATCTTTCACGGCAGAGATTTTGACCAAAGTGTGGCAAACAATCTGTTACCTGCAACTAGATTGTGGGATTTCACAATACATTCATAAGCTTTTGCTGCCGATAATTTCCCATCTTTTTTATTGAATTCCCAAAAGAGATAATCTGGATCATCTGATAGACGGATACCATTTCGAACCAAGCTTATAATATACCTGTTCCATATATCCTTCCATTCCCCAGCCAGCAGCAATTCATCCGCTGTGTACCAATACTGACAGGCATCTGGAAGTGCATTATGTACCTGAGCCAGAGTAATAATATTCAAATCCTCCAAGTAGGATCTCAACCCGTCAGGAAAGTGAAAGGTATTCGAAGTGCCTATTACTGGATTGATGCCAACCAAGATATCATTCCCATTACCTACCTGCCAAGCAATGTACCTCCCCAGCCATGGAAGAGTTTGAATGAAGCCCCTCCAGATGGCTGAAACACCTCGCGTTTTAAAAAAAAAATCCTGAAGCCACGATACCACCGAGCCATGTTTCAAATACTTGGCTGTGAGCACTTGGTGCCACAGACTGTCACTAAAAAGAACCTCCCAGAAATTTTTTAATCGAAGAGCCAAACTAGACCAGAAAAAATTCTTGATGCCCCACCCATCAAATTTTTTAGGCCAGGATAAATCTGCCCAGCTAGCCAAATGATAGCGGCGAGTATTACCATTGGATCCCCACAAAAATGCAAAGGTGATACTTCTGAGCTTATTCAGAATCGCAGTCGGGATAGGGGCCAGACCCATCCAATAAACCGGGATACTACAGAGCACAGATTGAACCAGGATCAGTTGGCCACCCAAGGATAGCATCTTATGTGTCCAGAGACTGATTTTCTTCTCAAAATTATTCACTAGCCAGTTCCAGTCTCTAGTTTTATAACTAAGGGGTTTGAGGAAAAAGCCCAAATAAGAAAGTCCCAAAGTGATGGGAGACAGTTTAAAGGGTAAATCTCTTGAGATACTGAGAAGGTCTGGTTCTGGAATGTTATGGTGCAAGAGAAAGGACTTTTCCATACTTATGAGTTGGAAGCTATATGGGTTGGTCATAATCTCATATGCATTAATTGGAATTTTCCCTTTAATTGTAACATAACCTTTTATGAGAAAACACACTATAAGCATAAGTGGAAGCATATTTGAAAACGTCTTATTAATAAAAGAGAAAGCATTGGCAAACTAATGAATGGTGCTATAGAGATTTTCCACGTGCAAGACAAATTTTTGAATATGTATTAGATGTTTCCTTGGTTTCTCTTTTATGATTAATTTTTCCATTCTGATGAATTATTAAAGAGATTTTTTTGATAAATTGTTGAGAGTATTTTTTTTAAAGTTAGTAT
The DNA here is from genome assembly GCA_001517045.1 of Pseudotsuga menziesii. Lineage (NCBI taxonomy): Eukaryota > Viridiplantae > Streptophyta > Pinopsida > Pinales > Pinaceae > Pseudotsuga > Pseudotsuga menziesii. The sequence goes on along the minus strand of LPNX010057347.1, from coordinate 746,192 downwards.
TAGTATTTGTTATTTTGTGGAATATTTGAATCATTCCCAAGGATCAAGAGGAGTAAATTACAAATATTATGAATCTTAAAATATTCATTTAAATCAAAAGGCTCTCTATTTCCTCTTACCATGGTCAAGACCCCAATACACATCCTTGGTGCACAAAACTTCTTAATTACACCCATATCCTAAGTGAATGCAAAACATCCCCCTAAGACCTCTATAGTGGTTAAGGGGATTTTTCATGGATCACGAGCCTTTAAATCTTCATTTAGGTCTGGAGACCCTTTATATTCTCCTATTAACATGTTCAACATATCAAAACCCATTCATTACATTTAAAATTTTATATGTGTGCCCATATCTCATTCAAAGGTCAAAGATTCTATCTAGAGGGTTTATGTGGTGGTTCAAGGTGTCATTAATGGATTATGAACCGTAGAATATTAATTAATTTACATCCTATTACCCTCGTATCCTTCTATGAACACGATTAAGCCACCAAGACCCATGCTGGCATGCAAGATATCCTAATGATGCATGTGTTCCACCAAGAGGTTGATGATGTAGGTCTATGTGGTGGTTTGAGACCTATTTTAGTGATTAGAATCATACAAACTTTATTTTGAGTCAAAGGCCCAATAGTCATCTCTTGTGTGTAAAACCTCCCAATGGTATCTATATCCCACTCAATGACAAAGGTAGCACTATTGTAACGTTTGCTTTCTTAATTTACCCAAATGTTTGAAATCACAACTTGAATAATGCACGTTACTATTTCATAGATTATCCTATGCTATATCTTGACAAATAGAGGGAAATTTTAGTGACCCGTATCAAATGTTGAAATTAATAGAAAAATCCCAATGTTGTAATCAATTTACTCACTCTTGTACCTAGGTTTGCAATATTAGCATGATTTAGTTCTATTGATACTTTGGTGGCGTGGAGAGGAATTTATGCCCTAGAAACTATTCCAAGATGGATATATTTTAGGCATATCTGATTTAGCAAGGGGCATTTTTTTATAATGCATGTGAAAGGTATACTATGGAGTACCAACAATCAAAGATTTGTTTGGGCACTAACAACCCACATGTAACTCCATGCTATATTAAGCACCCGTGTTCTCACCATAGCTTGTGAGATCTGCACTACCTACTTATGAATTTCCTATCATCATTCTTTAGTTGCTTACAATTTCATTTGTGTATCCCAATAAATGAATTTTAGTTTTTGTTGTTAACCAATTAAATTTAATTGTGTTTCATATTTAATTATTGTATACCTTTCCTATTTATTTACATCTATATATTTGTATGAGTTTATTTATTTATTTTTATTTATCTTTATTTTTGTATTCAGCCATTTTTTAAAATCAAGAAAAATCTATTGTAAAACAAATCAAATCCTTAGATTTGTTTACCAATGGGGGGCTTTAGTTATTCTACAAATAAGAAGTCACCAATGCTTCCATTTTGTGCCAATTCTACAAATAACCAACAATGTCAATGCCATGATGTTTTCCCTCTATTTGTCTAATCAAAGATTGAGATGAACCATGGCATGTATTGTGAAGACTTGACAGCCACTTTTGTAATCATCACAAGGCGAAGCAAGGGTACATTAACCACCCCGTTTATTTTGGAAGAATTGCAAGAGATGAACTATTTGTATGCCATGTTGTCAAAATCTATGCAACTATCCCCATCATTTATGGTGTAGCTCTTAGATCTTGTGGACAACGTTGTCCTCTTAGATAGAAAATAGTGAAAAAGGGTAAACAATCTCCTGCCACTTCTACTCCATGGCTCACATGGAGAGAATATATGGTAAGGAATGCCACAAGTTCAAATCATAGTGATGGCGCGCAAACAATAAATTTCATACCATAATCGTAGTTGGTATACACATTCTTCAATACATGGCCAAGTTACTGCCTAAGAAGGGAGCTTCCCAATGTGAGGGCATTTATATGGGATCTATAAAGAAAAATATTTTAACAAACTATTAGTTTTTTTTTTACTATTTGGACAAACTTCGAAAAAAGAAGAACAATACCATTTTGAACATGCCTTATTTAGTTGGGTTTTCGACTATTTTCATGAACTCCAACAAAAAGACAAAAGAATACACAATGAGCATGGTCTAGGTTTAGTTGGGATCTTGACTATTTGGAAAATCTCCAACAAAAGGAAAACAAAAATTAACCTTATGGGCATGGCCCATATAGTTGGGTTTTTTACTAAGTAGGACAAACTCGTGACCAGGGTCCATTTAATACTATGTTAGTGAGTAGGTACTCCTGAGCACATTTACATATTTGTTATCTAAATACCATATGTTTAAATTCATTGATTGACTTTGATTGTTGCTAAATATATAATAGTAAATTAAATTTTAAGAAATGAAGTGTACACAAATAGAGAATAAAGCACTCTAAAATATTTCATGTGCTCACTTTTTAGACTCTATGGTCCATACAACTATACTATAATAGTTGTGTGTAAACCTTTATGTGTAAGCTGACAATGGAACGTCGAAAGGAAAAGAAATGGCAAGTAAAGTAAATACAATGAAGTGAAAAAGAGAGTAGTAAACCAAATGTCATGACAAAATTGCTATGTGGTTTCATTTGAGTAGGATAGGGGTGGTTCAATTAAAGTTTTTCTTAAGTATGATGCTAACTCATTTGCAATCTCTTGGTTTGGTTCTAAAAATTTTCTTTCAAGGAAGGTAGCTATTTTACAATTCTATTTTTTCATGGTTGTTTGGAAAAATAAGTTTGTATTTCCATCCCCTTTCCTTAGTAACCACATGTATCAATTTTGACTCTAGAAAACCTCCTCTTTCTCCTCCAAAATTTCCTCCTTATGAATAAGTTATATCTCATTTTGACTTAGAGGCTCAATGATTCTTTGTTAATTGGGAAGCATATCTCCATATATATGGCCCTCCTCTAAAATATATATCACGATATTATCTTATTCTAGACCTTAATGTAAATGTAGAGATACTTTGACTTTTATGGAAATGCATACATTGTAGAGTTGTAAAATTGCACATAATGATCTCATCACTCTTGAATATCGGTATCCCCAATGGAAAGGAGGTTTACATCATTTCAAACAAAATAGATTGTTATGTGACCTAAAATTGATAGTATAGAGAAGGGTGGTGATATGACATAATTTACTATCCCTTAATAGCTAATATAGGCAAAACTTAACAAGGTGTAATAAAAGCTAGAAAAGCCAAGCTATCAATAAAACCATGACTGCAATTTATGGAGGGAAGATAAGAGCAACTCTCATACACACAAAACATTAAATCTTATGCATGGATTAACTGAGAAAACAAAATGAGCAGTTTATTGGGAACTGATAATAGACCCTGGGTAGCCCACACCAAGAAGAAATAAGAATTTCAACTTAAATGTTGTAAAAATGAAATTGAAAAGTGTTGAAGGTAGGTATTGATTGAATGCATTTACAAAGGTGCGTAAATGTAGGGGCCAATAGTAAAATAAAGAGAGGCTTCACAGTCAACGGTTACCTATGATATCTCTTACGATCCTACCACGTTCATTCCTCTTACATACCAACCAATGCAAATACCATGTGTTTGTACTCCAATGATTTCTTATTTTGTTTCCACCACTTGGGAGCTATGGAAAATTATGAAGTAATTGTATAACCAATCTAATATGCAGAGAAACTTCTAAGGCTTTTAATATTGGCTTCCAAATTTAAGATAGATAGTGCAGTATTCAATGACATTCAGTACAAATGTCTCTCCCATAGTTAATATATACCTCAAACTTTCACCAGTGTTTCTCTATATAATATGAAAGTCTTTCAAAATCCTCACATGAATTTTGTAGCTTATATCGATTTAGGTTTGCTCTCCCCGACCTATATCTGTTTTCCTTTAAACCCTAGCCGATCCCTTGAAACGTTAGAATTTTTCAAGGTTCAACACTAGAATAGACTTCTAGGATCTAAGAAGATGTTTGGAGATGTATCTAAGAAGAGAAAATGCAGTTGGAATTCAGGCAATTCTAAACATGGTGATGAGATTGGTCTTTGCTTTCATGTTTGTTTAGCGCTTAAAATAAACAATTTTTTTCCCAAAAAACATTTAGTTTGTTGGGAAGGGAAATCGAATTATTTAATTGCAAGAACAGACTATGTTAAATCATTTCGTACTGCATTTCATCTTTTGATGTTTGATTGCAATTGTAATAGGATTTCTTTCTCTGTAGTTATTAAAGAAGTACAATAACAATTTCTTCAAGTTAAGATGTTAATCTTATTAAAAACCATGATTGTTATATTCACATTTTAAATGTCTTTTGTCAGATGTGTTTGATTTGATCATTATGTGTTTCTTGTGTAGTTTCTCCAATCAACTATGCACATCTATTTCCAAGTCATATGCAACAATTCCTCAAGGCAGAGGATTTAGGAACAACTTTATGATCTGGAAAAGGGAAAGGGTTGGTGCCATTTTCGAGGAGGAGGATACAATGTTCATGTACCTGAACTCCCTGTGATGGCCCGAAATGTTTGCAACACCATCTTTTTCTGTTGAATCCTATACTTGATTATTATTGTTCATTTTGTAGTTTGATTGGTATCAAACATGTTTTTTATTTATTTATGTTGTTACGACATCAATTATAACAACACATTGGAGTCTTATTTTTTATATGATTAGTTTTTGCCATGCCATGCCATGCCAAACTGCGTTGTGAGTTTCATTGTAAAGCCCAGTTGGCATTGCTCTATTTTTGAAAAGCAAAGAGACATGTCTTATATATGCTATGACATGCCATGCCAAATTGTGATGCGATGTTAATTGTAAAGCCCAGTTGACATTGCTCTCTTTTTTAAAAGCAAAGAGACATATCTTGTATATGCTATGACATCTCATACTTGCTAATTTGTAAAAGTGTTAAGTTCAATAAATTTGTTATATATTGTGATTTGGACTATTCTCTATCTTTTAAGAAATTGCAATGTTAAATTTTGTTATGGTATTATAACATTGGCATTTTATTTTAATTACTAGTTCTCTATCAATATACTGTTATTTGAATGAAACAATTATAAAGGTCTTTCGTTTCATATTAATTATAGAAAATTGTGATTATTG